>JBBPMD010000195.1:0-40480 GCA_038090095.1 Zangia roseola
TTCGATCTCGCGAACCAGATAAAAGCACCTGAGGAGGACAAGGTCAACAAACCATCGAGGCCACTCCCGGCGGGGAGAATTTCCCTGCGCAATGCGACGATCCTTCGGTGGCTCGCCGCCCCCCTCTGCCTCGCATACTCGTCGCTCTACAGCATCCAGTTGGCGTTTGCCAGTCTCGAGATGCAGTTGTTCACGCTTTGGTACAACGAGCTTGACGGCGACAAGAACTGGTTCTCTAAAAACGTCATTCTCGCCATCATGTACGGGTGCATGGAACTTGGGGGTACCCTCAGCGCCAGTACGTTTATCAAAGTTTCCGTCTCACATCACCATGTTGATCATGTTTTCGTAGCCTTTGACTTTACTAGTATCAGTGAAACCGCGAAACTCGCCGTCCAACTCACCATTGCCGTCTTCACCACTACGGTGCACTGCCAAGATTTCAAGGATGTTGAAGGTGATCGCCTCACAGGGCGCGTCACTGTCCCGATCATGTTCCCGATTTCCTCGCGCCTTGTTGTCGGGCTTGGTCTGCCCCTCTGGTCCTTCCTCTTGTGTGCGATCTGGGACATCGACTGGTTCTGCACAATTGCATTCGTCGCCTATGGGTGCTTTGTCGGCGGACGGTTCTTGTTGTTGCGCACGCGCGCTGCGGACAAACGGTCGTGCAAATATTACAGTGTAAGTCCCCGTTCATCAACCGGCTTCGTTCCTTTCATTTCGGATGCGAATCTCATATGTGATGCCTTCTGTAGATCTGGTTCTCGATCCACCATCTGTTACCTGGATACTGGAACTATTTCCATGACAGCAACCAAACTCGAGGTGGAGAACTTCTTCAAAACACATGGGATTTGTTTTCAGGTGCATCATTATTGAAGGCGTTTTGAACAGGACGGTGATGCGAACGCCATGCTTTGCTTTACTTGAGACTCGCATATCTACGTGAACGATGTTTATTCGATGTAAATACCACGCCTCGTTTCCAGCATTTTTCTTTGTACTTAGAACTACAACGTGTCTTTCAACCTACACCCCACTGTGTTATACTTCCAAGTGGTTATCGCTACAAATCTACTTCCTATCGATACAGTGAAAAGCCACAGCATGTGATACAAATCCAATCAGAGATGAACGTCAACAATTGACGATGCATATTTTCATCCTTCTCATCCTGCGATCGTCCACGTCGCCCATGTTACAAACCCGGCCAAGACGGCAGTCCAAACACCGATACCTATCTGCATTTCTCCCAAATCACCATTCGTCAACAAATGCGGTATACCACTCTCTGTGGCGCTAGGTCGCGCTGCAAGAGGTACACCCCCAATCCCGGTACCCCGGGAAGGCGGGAGCGATCCAGGTGCCGGTTCTGCGATCACTATAACACGACCCCGTGAGAAACGTGAAAGCACATCCCATTCGCCAACAGGAACGCCAAACGTACTCGGATACCCCTTGTGTGCCTCTTCCGCCACATGCTTGTCGTCGCACAATTGTTTGCCTGCATTGGGGTCGATAGTCGAGAGCAAACCTACCCGAGGGGGGTTTTGAGACGGGCGGGTGAGCGAGCCGTAATGAAACGCGGCCAATACACTGTAACAAATGGCAACGGGTATGGGATGAGTAAATAAGCACGCAGTTGTAACGGTTGAACGGAACAGTTCATTTCGGATGCCCGTCATGTTCCTTCTGGAACAAAAAGCGGATGAGACGGGGAAACGTGCATCACATTTGAACACCCCGTATCCCAATCAAGATGGTACTCTCCATGACCAGGGTACCGATCCAGCCTGTAGCCGAAATTCCCAAATGCTTCTGTGCACACGACAACCATCCACCCGCATTATGTCCACCTCGATCATATGCAGTGCAGGCATCCCCTTATCATATCAGGCATGTAAAGAATAAAATCACACCCACCCCTTCAAGAATGGATCCCCCAAGTTCCAACTGTACAGGTATCCAGTACCACTGGAGCCTGGAACGTCTGTCGCGACCACGTTTGCAACACAGAGGTCAGGGTCGCCTGCGCGAACCTGGCTAACGAAATCCCGTGGGTCGACAGGAAACATTTTCCCGCCAATCTGAAACACGAGGCTATGCGGTGGCGAGCAGGCAAATTTTGGCCCTCCAAGCCTGGTATAGATCTGAGTGACAACGTCGGGAGGACCACGAATCAGTGAGTTTCCCTGTTTATACGACAAGCATTATAAATGGAATAACCCAGGAGCAGGACGTGGCTTGACCGACCGTATCAAGCATTGCAGAGAGAGTTATGCTTGGAGACGACATTTTGGACCGCGCCAACTTGACACCATCGAACCAGACGTCGTCGACTGGTATCTCCCACGCTACCGGGTATACCTAACCTTCCAAATACCGATGAGCAGCTACCCGATCGTCACACATCGGACGAACCTCTCCAGGCGCATCCACAGGCGGGTTCAACCCACCCTGGGATGGGGGATAGCCTCGTACATCCACCCACGTCAAACTCTCGCTTTTCACGGTTGGCGGAAGCTGTCCAATAGACAACATCCCTTCGTTCCCTCCGATCTGGATTGTATCACGCTGCAACGTGATCGAAAACATTGGAGAGTCCAACATCCCCTGCGCCACGAGGCGCGGGATAAGCGGGCCATAGCTGATGATGGACGACTGGATTGAGTCCGTGGTCATCGGTGCCATCGACTGCTCTAGTGGTGAAGCTGCATTATCTACTCGATCGGCCTTCCGGAACCAGCGCATGGCGAGGTTCTTGAGTCGGTCCGGAAGGCGAACCTGGCCTTCATCGGCCTCCGTAGGTGCGTCCAAGTGCATTCTCTTGTTCGCGATCCCATTTTGATTCTGGTTCAGACTCTGTAATACCTCGACCCAAAAGAGGCTTGTGAAAACCTAAAATTAGCAATGCCTTTGGGAGAATCACGCGCGCATACACACCTATTGCAAGGAAATCCCAAGCCAAAAATACCCGCGGCACCCGCCTGGACCACCGACGTGTTGGTCGAGTTGATCGCGGCGAAGTACTGACTTGGTAACCCCAGTCCGGCCAGGGAGACAAAGTCGGAACCAATCGGTCCCTTGGCATAGGTCCCCGTCGTGGAATCCCCGTAGATCAACGTCGCGTCCAAACCGACGGAACGAAAATTCGTGGGTGCGTAGAATGTGATTTTCTGGCTGATATTGTTGTTGGATAAACACGTTTGCTCACACGACGTCGATAGGACCCATAGATCCGAGGACCCCGTGTCTTTAAAAGAGAACCCGAGGATCAATATGAGCGAGCGCGCCAAGTTTATCACCGGTCATCAAAGCGAGTCGACAACGCGGCGATCAGAATAGACGGTACTTACCCAACACGAGCGGCACCAGGGTCCCGCCCACTACTATTTGGACCGCATACGACCTAAGGGGAAACAACAACGAGGGAATGAGTCACACCAGGTTGAAAGATGCACGATAATAGAAAAAATCGTACACATCCTCGAAATCCCCAAGGCCGATGGATCCTGCAGTCACGGAGCGATGCACGAGTGTCGACGCCGGCGTTCGTATGATGGGGACGTGAATACCTCCTGGAGAGCGTGTTGTCTCTTTTGCAAAGGATGGACACCAGAGGGTTATCAATGAGACGACGAGGACGCGTTGGTCGCGAAAATTGCACATTCGGGGTGATGCAAAGGGGTCCTTTGTACGAATCGTATCCCGCCGGGCTCTAGCGCACCTGCAAGTATTGAAAAAGTCAAGGATTACAAAAACCGATCTGTGCGTTCGTCTGAATTTCTCTTGGATCCTGACAGTGCTGAGGCGCGTCACACTGAAGAGCAACTTGCATCACTCAGCTCAGTTCCAATCACGTGATCACGCTGGGGGCGTCCCGCGCAAAGATCTAACTCTTTGCCGTCCAAAAACTGATTTATATTGATACTAAGGGTAGAAGGTCAGGCAGGTACACGAAGTTAAAGGAAGATATGAAGGAATACAGCATTGCAGTTACTCGCACTGGATGAACGACCATAAATCTCATCAGCTCTACACATGTCATCGTCACGGTGTCGCTACCAAACTTGTTCCACCGAGGTGTCCGTATAGCGGGTCACCCGACTCAGTCGAGTGTTGTCCCACGTTGAAATCTGGTGTAAACATCGACGAAACGTCCACAGAATTATCGCCAAACATGCTCATCACCTCCGCCGGGGACGACAAGTACATGCCTGGATCCATTTCCATGGCGGCGGACGTGTCCAAAAATGAGGGTAACGTAAGTGATGAACGCCGGTTGGTACTGATATATGGACCAGCTGACCCGCCGGTCGCAGGATTCGGTGAGAACGGTTGGGAATTCGTTAGGCCGACGGTTGAGTCGACGAAGAACTCAGACGGCGAAAAGGCCTCCGGGCTACTGTGGTGGGAACTACCATCACTACCCCCTCTTGCCGCGCTAGGGGTCTTCTTGCGCACTGGTCTTATCCATGGTGGTCGCGTGTTCAACTGCTCCTGGGAGTCAGGCCGAGTCGGCTCAAGATGTATTTGTGTAACTGCGCAAACAGATACCGGTGAGCCATAATTATTGCCATCAGAGCTTGAAACGAACTCACGGCGACACAATTCCTCCATGAGGTCACCAGACCTTTGGCCACATACGTATCTCCCACTGAACCGGCGCAGCAATCCGACACAGGACCGAAGCCCTTCCAGGGCAGGCTGAATCAGGGGCTGGAGTGTGTCGCTCTTGCAGTTGATCAATATAGCCAGAAGGGTGCGCCCTGCCTGAGTCAATTGATGAATGACATGGACTCCATCTACGGATAAATGATCGGTGAGTATGTTAGACATCGGTATCAAAGCCAACTTACAATAGGTCATCAGACCCTTTGCTGCGACTTGCATGTGTGACGAAACAATTTGCAATGCACATGCATGGGCTGCAGTCATGGCCTCTTGTTCAATGTCGCCCGGTTCCTCCTCGGTTGCGCCACTGTACACCCTCTCCGCCACGAAATTAGAAAATCGATGCCTGTGGATCAACATCCGGACAAACTGCTCGGCACAATGAAGTCGGACGGCTTGTGTTACCCGGATGACATCATCGCTAGCCAGGGTCTCTGACGTATGAGCCCAATACGGCGGTATTGAGCGGTGAATTTTGTCCAGTAAACTTTCCTCTTCACGAAGGTCCTTTGGGCGCATGTGGCCGGACAGCACACCGACTGCATGCAACAAGAAAGGCGAAGAGTCTCCAACTCGATGGCGCGGTGGCGGAATGTCCAACACTGATTCCATGACAACCATGATTCGGGTCGCTGCAACAAAGGCGCTCATTCGACTTTCTGTGCCTGCGGGCTGCGGTTGTATGCCGTCATGAGTCACAAATTCGTCATCGATGATCGCTGGCTCCCCTATGTCGCAATCCCGAAGGCGAATCATGGGTGGCCTACCGAAATGCGCCGATAACTGTTTGTCCCAGGTGTACACGCACCAGAATGTGCGCTTGCGAACCTCGTCCTCGACGGGGTCGAAGAGATCGTACGTATCGGCTGAGCGGTGTAACCCGGCATCTATGGACACTGTGATGGCCTCTGATAAGAGGGCGGCGGCTTTGGAGAGCTTCCCCAATCCTACCGCGTAGACAGCAGCTATCAGGTGCGCTTGGATAGTGTAGAGCGTAGGGCGGTCTGCAATCGGAAGAGTACGGAGGCGACCAAAAAGTTCAAACCACTGTGTGCCTGCCGAGATACCCTCACTAGGATCCGACCGGACACGGGGGTCATCAATGTGGCGCGATGCAAGGCAACAGATTGCGACAATAAAGGCAGCGAAGCCAGGCTCTGCCCATTTTCGAGGGTTTCCGTAATCCTGACGACAGAATCAGTGGAGGAACAAACGTAATTATGAAGTGAACGAACCGCTAGGAACGTGGGAATATGCAAAAATGGGAGAAGGTAGTAGGATGTACAAAGATAGCATTGCACCAAACTGCAAACATAACGTGGTTAGAAGCACCGAAGATGCTGCACAGGGGGAAGGTCACCTGTCCATCAGTTCGGGAACGATATATGAGGTTATGAGCCGCCAAAGTGTCTCAGGATTGACGTCAGTTCGTCTCGGCGTCCGGTTGGGGAACCAAGTGGGATTGTTGGAGGAAGGTGAATGTTTAGCAGCCCAGTTCGAGTCAGGGGCACTCTTGTCCGCTTCTGTCTTGATAGAGGTATGATTTTCGACCAGGAGATCGAGAAGAGGTAAACCAGATGTTTCACCTTGCCATCGCGTGTACCCCTCGTCGTCAAAATAGAGGTACGATGCGTGTATTCGGGACGTTTCCTCGAAGGGTAGTTCGGCCGCAGACCCGTTCTGTGGGAGCGATAAATGACACGGGACGGAGCAAAATGCCGTAGTGGGGCTGTCCTGCCTTGGAGAGCCCCTGGTCGTAAAATGAGTTGATGGATTTGTAAGTGGGAAAACATGGAGCGAAGGGGGAGGGACGCCCGAGGGAAAAGTATGATTCATAGAAGCAAACGTGGATAGCGGACTTGTGACGTTCGGATCTACTGTGAGATGTTGGGACGGGTTGAGACCGCCAGCGGAAAAGACGGCTGGGGGGATGGCCTGAATCAGGGTCTCTAGCTGATGCATTCTATCTTCGAGCGTAGCGGTGCGTCTGGGGGTATCACAAGATAAGACTGGCCATGCGGGGTGCGTGTGTGTACGTACTTTGATTTGTGGGGGTGTGTACGTTTTCCCGGTTCTTCGAACGTGCACGGGGAGTTGGCAGTGAGGCAAGCCTGGCACGGATGGCCTTCGTCGCATTTTATTCTCCTCCGGCTACAGATAGATGTAATGAGCAAGGCGGATACAGAGTGGGGATGATGAAGATGAAGCGCACCGACAGCGATCACACGCCCTGCACCAAGTGTCAGAGGAGGTCGGAGAGAGTGAAACTGAGAGACGGACCTGCTAAGCTTGAACCTGCGCTCCTTGAGAATGGATGATTGGGACTTTTCCTGTTGTTCTTGGGCAGGCGACATTGTCGAGGAGTGAAAAGCTGCGAGTCAACGGCTACAGAAAAAGCAGGAATAAGTATTAGTCCAATTCATCAAGCTTGCATCATGTAACCCGGCGCCGGGCCGAACCGGGAGATCCCGTTCTAGACCATATCGGGAAATCAATTACAACCCGTGTGTGGGTTCCTGAAACAGCCGTGGATGGAACTCATTGGCTCATCCTCATCCGGACGTACTGAGTGCCCCGTTCGCGAACCACCAGCGAGATCGTCGCGATTTAGAGCTGATAGAACTCCTTCTCCATCCCCTTTCTACGCCGTGTACATGCCTCTTTGCCGATCTCATCTTCCAACTCTCATTCGGGTTCCCGATGGACACAGTCGCAACAGCCTACCAGCGGTCTCGACGTGCGTGCTATAGCTATGCAGCACAAGAGTCATGGACCACACCCGGAATCTGTTCTGGAGAATGAAAGTTTGAGCCACTGATGGCGACCATACGTTGTATTACAATTCTCCGCGGACTTGATCGTCCACAGACAAGCGCTGTGAACTTGGCCCGGCTTCCCAATCCGAGCCCTCTACTCCCCTTGGTCTCTTCATTCCGGATGCAGGGACCCCAGCCCACAGCTTCGCAGCCTCGTGAACTGATCTCTGCAACCTAGAAAGAGGCCTAACCAAACACGAATGTTTAATCGAGTGTGCTGCGCGATATTGGCCTTTCAGAATCCGGAACAACACATCACAATTGGCCAAGGTAATCACTAGGGCTTGCCTTATAGCTTGCCGACAAACAAATGTAAATACCTCACCGAGCCTTGGTAGAGCACCACCACAAGTCGCGCGGGTGTGGGGCAAGGAAATTGATTGGGGTCGGGGCGCTGGAACGCGATTCCCGGCGTTCACATTTATACTGATCAAAATACACCAGAAAGCGTAACTGATACATCGTACCAAACACCTTATCTCGTTCATCAACGAGAATTGGTTTCGACTTGCCGCATGAAACAGGACGAACGTCGGGAGACGTCCTGAAATATAATGAGAAAAAAAACTTGCGTCGAAAAGGCGTGTTTGAGCCTGTCATCCAGGATCATGGGAGCTTCGATGAGAAACCGGAATGGGAATGTCGACCCAGTAATTCCGGCTCACCGTCATGACACGTGATGTCTGGGTCTCGAGGAACAACTTACAAGCAGCGATAATGACGCCGCGGCGTGTAATGCGGACACAGAGCTGACTCCAGCCATGCCAAGTTGTACCGAGCGGCGGGGATCATCATTGCTACCTCCTGCATCAGACCGGGGGGTGGGGTTGCTGGCACACGAGCGCCCCACTAAGCATTTCTTTCTAAAACCTGCACAAATAATATTCATCAGTACCAATGGCGCAAAGCGCTTACCCCACAATCATAAAACATGTCCATGGAATCGGATGGGACTCGCCGCTCTGACCGTACAGTAGTACCTTTGCACCAAATGGAGCCCCGTTTTTTTATCAATCATGGGACTTGATGGCTAACGCGGACGATGGAGTTCCAAGCTTGGCGCGGAAGAGATGTGTCGAAAATCTGTCGTATTTTCAACTCGAACCCAAGATCAATGAGATGTGACCCATTTTGGCTGAAATCGCCCCGAGCGTCGGTTGTGGTGATTATTTGCTTCACACTGGTCCGACTGATCAACCTGCAACGTCCGAGTCTATCAACAGCCTATGCGACTGTCACTATGTCCACCATGTGTCGATCCTTGAAAATGCGATGCACAATGCGCGATTAATGTCGCGTGCTGTAAAATGGTCCGACGAGTCGGAGGTCCATGCCACCGTTTTCGGATGGGAGACCCGTGGATTCATGAAGCGAAGATGAACGACGGTTGCAACTTCTGCAAGAGAAGCAACTTGTACGTGACCCTTGAAGTTAATTTTGTTGGACAGCGCTGGAGATCCCTGGCACGATAAACATAATACATACTCGTTACGTAGTCGTTCGGCTCGTCCCGAGCCCTATGTACGGGGGTTCCGACATGAACTTACGGGGCACACTCAAAGGTACCGGGACGATAGCGCTAGTACAATGGACGTTGTGGTTCCTGGATTTCACTCAAACAAGTCCCATGATGTCGGGAGGACCCGGGTACACACATCGAACGCTTCCGACGAGTCTTCGTTTTCCATACGACGGCCACGAGGTTGTTCTTCTGGGAACTCATCTAATCCGGATTTATTCCAAATCGATGGCCCTTGGGGCAACATTTTGGGTGCGTCGTCCAGTATATCAAACCAGCTCTGCCGCGACACGCGTTATCGCCTCACGACGAGTCTGGGCTGGTATCTCCCCGTCCATCGTCAGAGCAGGTGTCTTCTTTTCGTTCAGCAAGGTGACAATGAAGACATGTTTTCCATGACGAAGTTCTGTCTTTTTCACGGCACCCACTCCGTCGATCTCGGCGGTGTTGACGGAAGCTCAATCAACGGACAAATGGTTCCAGTGCCACACGGAGCCATGGACTGATGAGGTAATGATGAAACGTGTTTCCAAGCTGCCCGCAAGCTTCCTATCCCCGGAGGTGATCGACGGGTCTGTCGACAGTATACGTCCTCGCAAGTTGGGTCTAGAAGGTTGGAGCTGCACACGTATTTCTCAGACGGGTGTCCCTAGAACGAACACGTGCAGGCATCATCAAGATCTGAGCAGCGCCATGGTACTCTTATCGTCAAATACGACCGCAACACTCGCAGCTAAAACGTGGGTGACTCCCGCACACGGCTTTGCAAATGTGAACACTGTCTCGTGACAGGTGTCTTGCTCGAAACAAACTGATAGAGGCTGTTCGTCGGTTACTCACAAGTGGGCGAGACCGCACGCACTTGGAACCAGATTGAATTAACCCGTATCCATTTTCACATCGTGTTGAATTGTACCCAGGCTTGGCCAATCTGCAAACGTGAGATGGACGATAACATTGACATCATACTCCAAGGGTTGCGCCGATAGGCAGTTTGCCTGTTTCCGGAAGTACCATCACCTCGGGGGGCGCGGATTGTACCCACATTTCCCCGATCCCCCAAAGAGAACCAAGACATACGATACACGCCTCGTGTATAATAAATTTCAGGCATATATTTAACAGAAAACCGGAACTTGTCATCTGACACTCGGGAATGGTTCTTCGGTAGCTAGTGCGGTGTTGAGGCGGTTCATCGAGTGCGAACGAATTCTGCGAGGGAATGGGTGACAGCCAAACGGAAAACAAATCGACTGAGGAATGCGATTTGGGCATATCATAGAAGTGCCGAGATGTGGTGGGATGGAAGACCTGTCAATGATGATCATGGGCAGGTTCTAGTACTGAATGCGATGTCGACAAGTGGGCCAGGGCAGTCCAGATATGCACGTCTTCGAACATCTACTTAGAAGAACCGGCACCTTTGGTCGGTGACCCCGTGGCGCAGTGTAGTACTAGCCCATACCCACCTAGGTTGGGCCTCTCAATGACGCCGCGCAGGTTCCGCCGTCCATTGGTCGGTCTCTGGCACTCATATCCCAAGGTAAATGCGATCATTCCTCGGAAACCGCCGCAATAACACACAAGTCTCGGAGGGCCCCAATGCAGTCGATCGATAACATGATCACCATCTTGGAAGATCTGCGCTGGCTGTTGCCGTTGCAACGACATACATGACCCGAGGGTCGGACCTCGCGAATTGATACCAGATGCCAGGATGCTCGATCGGTTTTTGACAGAACGATAAACCTGGACACGTGCGCTATCGTGAATGCGGAAGGCTCGATCCAGGGCTTGAATGAACTTCAGTTTCGAAGACAAGAGAAATAGGGTGCGAAGTTGACCAGACCAGAACTCAGATGTGGAGTATTGGATAGCGACGGAGGCCTCGGGTAAGAAGAGCGTTCAGGTAGTTCTACGGGTGGTCGAGCCGAGAAAGGAACGTTTGATACATGCGCGAAATGAACCAGCGGCTATTTTGCTCTGGTGGTAGCCTCGAATTGAATTAAGAAACGACGCTTGGTCAACGTGATAAAAGTACCTGTGGTCGGATCTTGGAGTATAAACCAATCACATAGTCCTGCCAGTGGAAAAAATAAATGGCTTCCAAGTCGCGGATCACCTGCGCGACTCGGATGGGCGGAGCAACGTAGAATCATGGTGAAGAAGGCGATGATTCCAATGAAAACTAAGCCCTTTCAAGTAACTGTAGGTTAGAGGACGCGCGGCTGCGGCGTGCAAACCGCGTGTTGGATCTCTGACCTCGGCGCTCAGCACAAACCGTCACCATATCGACGACCCAAAAACTTCTCCGGGATGGCGGTGGCGTCAAGTTGATTGGCGTGACGCGTGGTAGCGGCGGTGACGTTGTTGTGTACCTGAGTGTGACGGGATCAACGGTGGCCCGCCGGTTCTTGGCAAAGTTCCCCTTCAACTTCCGAAACGAACCTTCTCAAACATCTCCGCGCTTCCGAAGGACCTGCGAGTGGAACATTCGGGAGACATACTGACAGGGGACGCCACCGCCAGTCCAGCGTAACGTTCAGAACCAAGAACCATTGGCAGTTGTCAAAGGGTTGGTGCAGATTCAGATGCGGCGTCCATGTCACGGTCAGAGCTGTTCTTTGCAGCCAATTCTGAGAATATACTCACCAGCCCCCAAGGGGAATAGATCATATGTCATAGCATCGGGCCCGAGTTTGGATATCGAACATTGTGACAGTGCATATGTTCCATTCCTAAACACTTCATCCGAAAACGCTCCCCCTGGGCCACCGTCATGACGTGCAGGGTCATTCTTACCCTACTACCCTGAACTCTTTGACATTTTCCGTCGAGGGACCTTGTGGACAAGAAGCGGCATTCCGATGTAAACGCACAGATGTCATTTCCGGCTCTCGTGCACAGGGCCGTCATTCGAGAGTTCTAGTCACTACTAGCGCGGAATCATGTTTGTCTTTGACGGATGGCGGCGGGATGCTCACCTGGTCAACTTAACTTTGTTCAGATTCTGCATTTGGCGAAGACGGCCCACTCACTGTTGGGGCTCAAACCCGTGGCGATCCATTTGACAAACGGAGGAGAAGGAAGCTTGGAAGGTGCGTCATTTCAAGACATCCTATTTCCAGTTTTGACCTCTGTGTCGGCAGCGTCGTCCACTAGGATTCATGGGCTTGCGATGCCCATCGTGAACGAACACCGCAAGTAGAGGCAGACGAAACGAAATCAGTCAAATATTTACACGGTACATACACGTCCAACCCGTCCGCACCCGTCTCGGATACATGCGTCCCCCATCTTGGAACCCGCGGTGACATACATTACCCGCGGTGTGGCAGAAACACCGCGGCCCGTTGCAGTCAAATCTCTAGACGGCCATCATGGCGAGAACAAGAAAAATGAACGTGCGTCTCAATCTTGAGAGAGGGACGGTGGCTCTGGCTCTGGCTCGGATCTTAATGCTTCGTATTGAATTCGCCAAGGAAAACTGCCTTTTGTGTCGTAGAACGACCATCGACCAAGCTTCTCTGAGGGCGAGGCCGATGGCAAGAGATTTTTTTCACCATCTATGGCAAGTGAAAGATATACAGTACGGGCTGATGCAACTGTCGGCGTTGCGAAATTTACGCCAGCCGCCATGGGTGTCACACCAGGACCCGTTCATCGCCTGCAAAACAAGATCCAGTCCATCCACTCGACTTCTCATCTACATGAATCTGACGATCGCGACTGACGATAACCAACCCGTCGCCGTCACATCCAACAAGTTGATAACGAGAGTTGATAAGCAATGCTTCGGAGGGCTTCGGGAGAGGCCGCCGCCAAGTGTAAGTACAGCCCATAGCATAGTGGAATAGACGAACCTAACCAACTGTTTCGTAGGATAGACAACAGATGCTCGATATTGCTCCTAGTGACGACGGACGATTTTATACCCTTTAAGAACCGTCCTTACCGCGTGAGTGTAGTTACCTTGACACTAAAGCGTAACACATGCAGCACAAGCATCTCGATTGGCCTTATCGAGTGTCCTGACACTCCAATTGAGACTGGACTTCAGCTGAACTGAAGCTAGCGACGTGTTTGAGATTTATTGCGTTACAGCAACTCGCCGGCGCATAACGCGACGTAGCAAGTCAAGTCCCAACTTGCAAAATTATCTCTATAGAGACGTGGGGTACTCTGAACGTGTGGGTATGATAACATGCGAGATAAAATACGAATAACTTGGTAAAATATGCGTCTACGCTATGACGTCGTCCAGACACATGCCCAGAAACACTGAATCAAACTTGAAGCGTCGTCGATGATCGTCCGAGAATAGAGAAACCAAAATCCATCAAAGCGAGTTCAAACTGCTTAGGCTCACACCGCTTGTCCGACACTACCGAGTTTGATTACGTTCCCACCAACTTCGAGCTCCTCCGAGTCACGCGCCATCGCCGTCTGGAAAGATCTGTCGTCGACTTTGCTCTCTGTCAGTGTCGTGACATGGACGTGCATCCGGCGCCGTCGCTCGCGCTCGGCGCTAGTAGAATCCGTGGACATGTACCCTGTACTCAGTGGGACCGTCGCGCCAGACTGAATTGCTCGATTGGCAAGCCCGACGCGGATGATGACCATATAGAATGTGATCGAGATGATGGGCGTGACCTGGTCGACCAATCGAGTGTCATCAGGCGTCTCTCCGAGCCAAGAGAAAGACCGACCGTATCGAGGACCACATATTGGGAGGTGGACCGAGTCACGAAGCAAATCAACCCGACGAGGAGAGTGATAGAGTAGATCGCGCCAGCATCGACGATGACGCGTAGCACGGGTCGTAGCTGAGAGTGGCGTCCAGCCTGTATTCGCTTGGACTTGGCGTCGATGTACCAGATACGGAAAGCCAGCAGGGCTGTCGGAGGAGACTTAGTCGGCGTACCAGCGAATATGCGATAACGTACAGGTCGAGAACAAGTTCTCCGAAAACGCGCATGCCCACCACGCTGTGATCCATAGGGAGAGCGTCCCCCCAAAGACCTCATGTTGCGTGACGGTCGAGCAGACATATGGCGTTGCAATCCCAGTGACTTGAGATAAGCTGTCAATAATCCTATTCCCACTCTATACATGACAGTACACATACCAGCCACGCCAACCCAAAGTATGGCAGGAATAATCATGCCGACTTTGGATTGATAAACTACCCAGCAGCGGTAAAGCTATCGATCAGACATGGTATTAGCCGACGACACTCTCTATGCAGAGAGGGAAGAAAATACTCGCAATGACACCGTCCCCTACCAGCGTCTGCGCCGTATAAATGAAGTTCTTGGATACAAACGTCCAATGGGCCACGTTTCCAAAATATTTGATGGGTCCTCCGGGGTCCTCCCGGAATAGAATCAACCCCTGTATCATCCTGACGATATCGATCATAAGGTGCTGTATGGACACGAAATTCAATCGCATCATCCAGAAAAAACGTGAAAGCACACACCGCCGTGCTGAAGGCCAGCAACAAACACGCAACCACGAGCATCTTGTGGTTCAAGCGCTGGGCGGACAGTTTAGATGTCGATCTCAATGCCCAGACCGTGCCTCCAAACATCACCAAGGAGAAGCCTAGAGGTTCGTCCCCAAAAAAGTGTTCATTGTCGTTAGGGGTGCATTCTTCTCGGTAACAATGGATCGGTGTATAGGTTGTGATTCTTACCGTACAAGAGGGCTTCCAGTATCACGGACAGAAGTTCTGCCTCGTCCAACGAGATGTCACCGCCGTGCGGACCCATCTGTCAACGATCTGTGCGTTCGGAACGCTATAAAATGCACAGGGATGGAGGACGGATGGGAAGAAAAACCAAACGCGTGGGCGTGAAAATAAAGGGAGGGGTAGATAACTGGAACGCGCAGCTTCCCATGCATAACCTGAATCCAAGAGGCAATACTACTTGCCTACGATCGTCGGAATTTGTGAAACCGATCCATTAAACGACCACATGGTTCAATTATCTTGTGATCGTTCTTCAGCACCGCCGCTTGCTGTCTCAGATAGCCACGTGGCACCCTGATACGGATGCTCAGCTCTGTGTATGCCTTGTTCAAGCTGGGGCTTCCGAATAGTTTATCCTAGAAGTGATATCGATAGTGGAGGTCTTCATCGAAACCAAACTTGGTCCATCCCAACGAACAGACCGTTGTCCGAGTCGGAGAATGTCACTAGTGAGATTCATGATGCTCAAGAACGCCCAGGCGGACCGAAAGTCGTGTCAGTATAGACTCCTTCAAGTGCGTAAACTCACAGCTCAGAGAATGGGCTGACAGTGACAATCGCGCAAGCAGTTGGGTCGTGAAACGAGCACGTCACGCGGGCCACCATGGCTTTGAACCGGGAGACAGGCTCAGGTTCAAAACGACATTGTGTACCGGCGGCGTGCGCGACCAAGTTGACGTGCAGGCAGCTACGATCCGGGGGTCTCACTGGGGTGTCCCCTCCGAGTCCCCACAGGCAGTACGGAGATCATCGTCGCAAAACACGGAACGACAAGCGACGGCGCCTGTCCTTGACCCCGACTTGTCTCAGTTTGATGTGTCGACAGAGGTTCTAGGCCAACCTATCACGTTCGTAGTCATGCACGTCGCACGGCATTAGCAACCGCAGTCAAGAAATTGGTGTCTTGCACGGCTGCCTGGTCACGAGTCCACAATGCTAGTGCTGTACTGGGTATGCTTCAATCGGAGACAGATCAGAGCGTCACAGTGTGTTGGCAAGATCGGTCCGATCGATTTGAATTCAGCGTCGCCCCATTGGCTCAACTCGCCGCTCATTGATCAAGTTTCTTGGCCGTGGCAGCCAACACGGCGCACAGCAGATCTAGACGCGTGAATTTCGTGTGTGGTGTGACCAAACAACATCGACATGCCGACATGTCAAAGTAACGAGACCACTCGAACAGTCGGGATTTAGATAGTTGTTCCATTGTCCTTGCTATCTCTACTCAAGAAAAACGAGAGACGAAAATGAGCAACGACAAGTCCAGATGCACTCTACAAAAAAAAAAGGATAGCGTGTAGTCGGTCTGGCGTGATAACCACGCACGGAAAACGAAAAAACGACGAGGATGATGAAGCAAATACAACAATGGGTCAGATCTGCCCCTACGTCTATGATACACGATAAAAAAAACGAACGCGCGTTAGAGGGCCCGTCCTCCCGTCCACGAGTGCATACTTGACGGCCGCGCCTCGTCTGCGTGTTCCGGTATCCGAAAACTCTGCGAGTATGACGGCGCATGACGAATCTGCATCTCGTACGACTCGGGCACGGACGTCGTCGTCCGGCCGTGACTCGGCTCAGGCAGTGCCGGTATCGACGTCGGCGACGACTCTCGTGAAGGCCCCTCCCCGACTTCCCCATTCGGGAAACGGTACACCGAAGGCTGCACGGGAGAGGGTATCGGGATGTCGTTTGAAGAGTAGTATGAAACATGTGGGGACGCCACAGGGACGCTCGCTATGTCGGAGGCGCCTACTTGGATCAACGGGGGTGTCACCCGCTCGGGGTCGAGCATCTCATCGGTGTAGTCTCCTGGACGCTTCTCGTTATCCGATTCGGGTGGGACCCCTCGTGGCTCATACACGTGAGAGAGGTTGACTTCGGAAGTTGAGCGGGCGTGCGGCTCACGAAACATGGGTGCTGTCTCGAGGTCGTATGTCTCCTTGTTTTTGGACGCCTTGCGGTGACGGATACCAAGTTTGTCTTTCAAGTCGCCGCTGACCCACATCTCACGGACAATCTCCTTGTCCAGCGGTGCATACACGGAAGAGGCAAATTTGTAGAGGAAGCGAGGCGCTAGATACGCGCCAAGTCAGACCCACGATCCAAAACGTGCCTCAAATTGACCACTTACCTAATGCGACCAGCGCTGAGAAGAGGACTGTAGCCCAAAACGTGACGTTGCTAAACAGTATTACCACTTCGTCCACGAACGAACCCGTGGACGAAAAGAAGTTGTTGGCTGGGGCGAATGAGTAAGCCACGACCCACAGGAGCATCACGAGTGAAGATCCGATGACGACAATCCACGTAATAAACGTCCAGCTGATGTGATTCCAGTCAGTGTCCACATAGAAACTTGTCTATCAAGCACGCACTAGTGGGTATTTATTCCAACAAAAGTATTCGCAGCAAAGATGGCAGCGATGGCGACAGTGGTGCCAAGATCGGACAACGAATCGATACCCCTACCATTCGACGACGTCGCGGGACCGAGTGACCAGACGAGATAGGGAATGAAAAAGACGACTGCGGACTGGTAAAGGCCATCGAGCATGTATGACCAGAACTTGATCCGGGTGTACTCCAAACCACGGATGCCACGGATGTACAGCTCGGGGAACGCCAGGGCCGCTTTCATATTGATATCCTGATCGAATGCTGATACGATCGGACGTCAGCATGACACGTTCTCACCAAGGCAATGCAGACACTCACCGCCCAGAACGATGACCGGCAACGACGTGAAAACCAAGTTGTAAAGGAGGATGAAACTGTAGTCGTACAGGTATGTCGCGTCGAAGCTGTACAAGGATACCACATCAATCGCGATAGTTCGCATGACCAGATGGACGACCTACAAGCAATAAATGAGATACCAAAAGGTAGCCAACGTCCATATCACGTTCTATAGCAAAACGGCCGTGTCAGTCAGCCCACCAAAACCGGCGCCAGACAAACCGCACCTTGTAGAAAAAGTTGCTGTGCATGTCGGCAATCCGTTGATACGACCAGCGCCCGTGCACGAGGAGCAACTTGGTCAGGAACCTAAACTGGCCAAACGCATAGTCCGCGGACATGGCCGCCTGTGACCCTTCGTGACCCAACAATCCACAGCCAACGTTGGCTTCCTGGATCATTGCCACGTCATTGGCACCGTCTCCAATGGACAGGGTCATTGCTTTGCGGCCTTCCTTGACCTAGAGACCTGTGAATAAATGTGCTGCGGGGGGAAACAGGGACGTACCAATTTGACCGTCAACGCTTTCTGGGCTGGGGATACACGGCAACAGACGACTGTCTCACATTGCGTGCCCAGATTCAGGAACAATGGTTTGATGTCGGGCGTCAACGCATGTCGCAGCGTCTCGCCATCGATGACGACCGCGAACGCTGCTTGAGCACCGGGCACGAAGCCTCGTTTGCGCGGGTCCAACGAGGGTGGACCCAAGATGGACGCAATCTTGTTGAGCCCCGCTTCGATTTGCGCACGTGTGGCCTCGGGACTATCAGCCGACAAGATCATGATCTCCATGTCCTGCTTGAGTAGATTACAGCTAAACCCAATCTCAATGGCCGTTTGCAACTTGTCACCTGAAAAAAAGGGTCACGCGACGAGGCGGTAGATACGACGGCTGGCTCACCAGTGAGAATCCATAATTTGATACCCGCGCGATGCAGCATCTCGATTGCCTCGGGTACCCCCTCCTGCAACTTGTCCTCCAACGCCGTCGCGCCGAGCAACAACAGCTCCTGCTCGATACTCGACGCTGCCTTCTCAACCTCTTCCTCCCTATTCTCCGTCGCTGCCGTCGCTGCGTCGTACGTTCGGCCCCACACCAAAAACTGCTCTTCTGTCAGCACCCGATATGCAATACACAGCGTCCTCAACCCCGAATTAGCAAACATATCCATATCCTTGGTCGTCTTTGCCTTTAGTTCCGGATCGGCGTCGATCGACAGACGCTCGTAAATGACCGAGTCTGCACCCTTGCAATACAGCACGATCCGTCCGTCCGGCGTGCGCACGACGACGCTCATCCGTTTCCGGGTACTGTTGAACTCGATCGTCTTGAGTAAGGTGTACCGCTCAGGTTGGCCCATCACCTCGATGTCGATGGCATCCTTGGATTTCCCGACGAATGGAAACCCAACGTCACGGGCGGCGGCCACGAGCGCAGCTTCGTCCGGCGACTCTGCCTTGTACTCCAGGTACCACGGCTTCTCCGCTTGGTTGGGTTTGTCAGCGAGGACGGTATGGCAGACTGCCAGCGCGCGGAAAAAGGCGGTGATGTGCCCTGCTTGTTCAGAGGATCGCTCGCTAATATCGGTGGCGAGCTTGGGCGAGACAAGCGTCAGTTTGTCGACCTGTGCGTACCGGTTCTTGAACAGCTTCACGAGCGTCGTCAACATGGTGTCTTTGAGTTCTGCCAGTTTGTGCGCCAGTTCCTCGGGCTGGACGGCGTCGGCGCGTCCTTCTCTCGTCGCAGCGCCACGTTGGGCCTCGGTGACACCCTCCCCGTATACCACCCCATGGATAGAGCATTTCTGGAATTCCATGACGTTCTGCGTGAGCGTGCCAGTCTTGTCGGAAAAGACGTATTCGATCTGGCCGAGATCGTCAGAGATACCCCAATTTTTGGGAACGCAGGCGGTGTCAAAGGGTTTGTAGTACATGTCAATGTCTTGAGCGATGAAGTAGGCCTGGATCGTCTTGACGATTTCTATCGAGATGAAGAGCGAGACGGGAACGATGTTTTGGAATGCAATGAGGCAGGAACTACAACGCCTCGTCAGTCCGGCACAAATGCAACAACAGAACCAGACTTACACAAAGGTCACGAGCGCGTTGAGAACAGGCGAGCTGGTCGGGTCTACTCCCGGAGCATAAATCTTGACGCTCGTATTCGGCAACCCATCCAAAACACCATATATCACTGCAGAGAGCGTACAAATGATGAGTAGGAAGACGAAGTTGACGATGACGTTAAAGTTGGTTTCCTTGGCGATCTTGGATTGTTTCGATGGTGTTTTACCACCATTCAGGTAGATCTTGGTGTCCGGGCCAGTGAAAACGACAAGACCAATGATCCAAGGGGTGTTCCGTACGGTGCAACCACGGAGAAGCATTTCGTTGATTGTGACACCTTCCTTGCGAGTATCCCCGGTGGCAAGGTCCGTGTAACGCAAAACCCCGGTATACAGGTAGAGATTCTGGTGCGGTGGCTCCGATTCGAGGACGAATGCCGATTTCTCGACGTCTTCTTCCGAAGTAATGGACGACGTGGCCTTCATAGCCCTGCGCGGCTTCAAGTTTGTCTCTCCGTCCAAGTTCTTCGTCTCTAGATAACACAGACCATCTGGATCCGACGTCGACAATACGACCACATCCGCTGGGACCTGTTCGTTCTCCCGCAACAACACAACGTCACCGACCTCCAACTTCTTCCACAATGTCCTCTCCCATCTTGCGGTGCCACTTGACCTCCGCTTCCAGTCAATAACCCCAAGCGACGAGCGCGCTACGATGCTCTGCTGGTATGACGAAAACGACCTGTCCGGTTGCCATGTTCCGCCCTCGCCTGCGGGTGGCAACCCAGGGGGATACGTATGCGAGTCCACGCTAGCAATGTCCTCGAGTTGCCGCCCACCTGCACCAGCAGGTTTGCCGAGACTGAGCGTGTTATCATCAACGTCCACGGTGCTTACGCTGATTCTGTCGCCATCGCCACCCTTGCTCAAGACGATGCGCATGCCTTCGCCGGCTTCCTTTTCGCGGAGTTTTTGGACGCCTTTGGAGACCTTTCCTGGTGCATTGACGTGCAAGAGCCGCTCGTACCAGGGACGGGGATCGATAGGTTGGTTCAGGTTGCGCCATTGACCGAGATGGGTGACAGCGGAGGTGTTGACCTCTTCATCGACCTTGGCACGGCGGTAATCCTCGAGACCGTCCTTGATACCGGTGACGATGAGGATAAAGGCGAGAGGAAGGGCAGCGGTGGATGCAGAGGCGGCTCCAAAGATGGGGAAGACTGGGACGGGTTAGGTACATGACGTGTGCAGAGAAGTGCACTTACGTTGGAAGACGACCAGGGCCAAAAAGTAGATGTTCGCTATTCTAAGAAGGAAGTCAATGACGATGGAGTGTGCAGGATTGGGAGTCGTACCGATGGAATTGCTCGAACAAGTTCTTGGGGACGAATGTAATGAGGGTATATCCTAGAATACGGTGAGGGAAGAAAGAGCACGAGTGTTGACGTGCTTACTGCTGGTGCGTACTTTGTTCCGAGCATAGCGAGCGAGCGGTTGGCCCTGGTGATCGACTTCCGAGGCAGACAAGGGGGTATTGACGTATATGTTTCTACGTTGGCCGGGTATTTGTGTTGTTGTTGCATCGGTGGTGGTCGAGTCCGCAGTCTTTGGACGCTTGTCTTTTCTAAAGAACAGGGAACGTTTCTTGCGAGAGCGTCGCTCAGCGCGTAGTTCTGAGCGTATGGACTCTGCGATAGTCGACGCTGCGGTGCGGACAGTGCGGAGACGGAGGTTGTGATCGATTGGTGCATCGTGGTCGTTGTCGTGGTCGTCGTCCTGATCTTGTTGCTGGTGTCGCTTGAATAAAGAAGACATTTGGGTGGTATACAGGATAGTCCTGGACGGGTACCAGCACGGCAGGACCGGGTAAAATCAACGTCGCAGCTGCAATGCTCGAAAGGGTTGTTGTATAAACACGCGGCAGTGTCCGCCAGTGGCAATCACAGCCTCCGCAGTCACTACATCCATGGATACAATTTCTAGTTACTTTCTGATAACACCCATTGCTTACCACAACCAATGTAAGCTAAATATGAAGGTACTATGTTAGATATCCAGACTTCAGACACTGTGATCTTTTTGGACTTGCAAAGTGGCTACACGTACAAGAGAACACTGCCGTCTCTCTCGCATCATTCCCCGACGTACACGCATTTCCGAACCTGTTGATGTTGTAACCGAGTCTCGTGGAAATACATACCACCCTTTGCAAAGTTGCCCTGGATGATAGGCTCCTCACGGCACCACACGACGTGACCTCATCCGTGACTACCTGTTCACAACTCTTTCTCTCGCATCTCGCCGCTGTTGCCCAGGTTGTGAACGGTGACGGATCCTAGCGAGCAAAGGACCGCCAGGGTGAGGGCGAGCTGTGTCGTGGCAGTGGGCAGGTGGATGTCGTGCAGTAATTCACCATGAGTTCACGCAACGCATCCAGGGTTGGGGCTTCGGATCTACATACTTGCATGCTACGGCGGATTAGAGTTTAGCCGTGTATGGCCTGCACTCCTACCAACGACATCGAGTTGGATGTCGACTCACCGCCCGGCGATTGTCGCAATCATGCCGGCCGCAAAAACGCCGCCGTCGTTGTGTCCAACTCGAATGTCCAGGACGGCGGCCAACGACGAACTCAAGGATGAGCATGTGGTCCCGACATAATCACAGAATAGTTATTTCGGGTCAAAATCTAGAGTATGGACAAGGGCATACATGTCCCGACGACCGTGACATGTCGAAGCTGACCATAACCCAACGAAAAGCGCTTCGACCAATAAACAAGGTCACATACAGTGGTCGAGGACATGCCATAAAAAAGAAAAAGAAAAAGAAAACAAAGACGACGAAGGCAAAACCAAGAACAGTGCCGAAAAAAAAGACATACAACTGCACAGGAATGTAGCGCCCAGACTCAAGGGACTACGGGTATTGGGACAAGGAGTGGCAACAAGGGGCTACAGATCACTGACACGGATAATGATAAGTTGTGATGTACATTTCTCTGCAAAGCGTCTTAAGGATGGGAACGATGGTGCGATATCCAAGGACCGGATTTGAGAACATATGTACCCCGTGTGATTATTCCTGAGCAGCGTTGAGCCGATGACGCGGATGGCTTGGATGAGAACTTACAGCCTCATCTGCTTGTGCGGTCGCTTCCGCTTCGGGCTCCTCCGCAATCGGTTCAGCGGGCGCTGGGGCGACATTCTCGTCCGTGGGCACATCCGCCTGACGAGTTCGTCATGGTGTGTACAATAGGCGGCGATAACCCATCTCACCTTGGAAACAGGTTTCCTTGAGCCTGCTCTCGAGGTAGGCTTCTTTACAGCCGAGGCTGGTTTGGCAGACGCCCGTGATGCGGGCTTGGTGACCTTGGATGCGGGTTTCTCGGATGTCGTTTTAGAGGGCTCCTTCGCAGCAGATGCCTTGGATTCAGGCTTGGCGGCGGCCTTGGAGGCCGGCTTTGAATCGGGTTTGGCCTGACACGGGGGTCAGTGTGCACACGACGGATGCACGAGGAGGTGACGCACCTTTTTGGATGGCGGGGCCTCTTCGGCCTGGGGTGGGGGTTGCTCTGCGGGCTCCTCTGCATCCTTGTCCTCTGTGGTGCGTTTCCTACCCCTGGACGATTTTGGCTTGTCGTCCTCGGCGATAGGCTCTGTTGTTTCTTTGGCGTCGTCGTCTTTTTCGTCGGCGGGCTTGGTTTTCTTTGAACGGGGTTTGGCAGGTTTCTTTGGAGGACCGGCCTTTGGTTGTTCCTTTATGCGTGATGAGCGACGAGGCTCTGCTGGGATATCTGAGGATTGTTGGGCAGATGCTTTGCGGGGCATTGCGCGTGGTGGTGTGGAGGGAGACGCGCTTGAGTGTAATCCGTCAACTTTATCATCGAATCAAGTTATGGGATCAACAAACAAAACTCGATCACGTGCTTCAATTGCGCGTACACATGTACAAATAAACACCCATAATCAACTCTGCGCACGGACTCTACAACTTTGCCAGCACATCCTCGGCACCGGTCACAGCGACGACACCTGGGTTTGGTTCGACCTAGTATGGCGATGAGTAAGAGGATGTTTGATATGGTATAGACGCACCGCAACGTATTTGACGACGAGATCGTCCAAGATCAAGGCATAGCGACCCGTGCGGGTGCCAAGGCCTTTGGCGGACAGGTCGAGGGAAAGGTCGAGCTTGGCAGACCACTCTGCATTCGTATCGGAGAGGGCAAGGATCTGCACAACCATGAGAGACAGTATGCGTAGATCTCGCATCGTGTACCTTGTCCTTGAGTCCCTCGACACGGGCCCACCCGCTCATCACGAACGGGTCGTTGGCCGCGATCACGGCGACGACGGCGACGCCTTTGGCTTTGAACTGGTCATAGTTTTTGACGTAGCCAGGCAGATGGTTCACATGGCAAGTCGGCTGCCAGGGATGGCGTGAGCAGACTCAGCGATGATCAGAGGAGATCGCGCACGGTGAATGCACCGGGGACGGCAAACACGACGACTTTCTTGCCGGCCCACTCCTTGGCGATATCGTAAGTCGTGGCTGGATTTAACGTTAGAGCTTGATCAAGATCGTGCGACGATAAGACGTACGGACACCACAAGCGGCCTAGGATAAATGAGCACGTTGTCTCGATGACCTCGAACTAGAACACCCACCAGATCGTCGAGCTTGGCTTCATACGGCACGTACGAAAAAGTGGCCTCCGGGACTTTGCTACCGACTGCGATGGTCATCTTGCACAGAGTTGACCAGCTCGATAAGGGCCCTTAAGTATCTGTATTCTTAGTCATACTACGCCACTTTCTCCAAGTTACTCATGGTCGAGTTCGGTCATGGCTCTGGCTCGAGTCTCCCTCTGCCCGTCCTCACACTTGCAGGATCCTCAACCATCGTCGCCGTCACCGTCAGCGGCATATCGATATGGCTACAACTACGCAACTACAGAAAACCCCTTCTTCAGCGGTACGTCTTTCTAATCTCACTCGCTCACCCCCTCACCCCATTCTCAGGGCAGTCGTACGAATCATGGTCATGGTCCCATTGTACGCCGTGGCGTCCCTCATCTCGCTTTTCTCCTTGGAGGCTGCCTTCTTCATCGACGTCATACGCGACATTTACGAGGTCCGTCTCATCAACCGCTCTCCCTTTGGTTGCTCACCGTACACCAGGCATTTGTCATTTACTGTTTCTTTGTTCTTCTCCTCGACTATCTCGGCGGCGAGCGCTCCCTCCTTATCCTCTTGCACGGTCGACCCCCCATCCCGGCAGTCTTTCCCGTGAATCTGTGGCGCAGCGAAATTGACCCGAGCGATCCATATACGTTCTTGTTCCTCAAACGGGGTATTCTACGTATGCCCGTCTTTCATCCCTTGTTCACTTCGATGCTCAACCACACCCAGAATATGTCCAAGTCAAGCCTCTTCTCGCCGTCGCCAGTTTAATTATGAAGGCGACCGGCACATACAACGAAGGCGACTTTCGCGCTCGCAGTGGATACTTGTACGTCTCCATCGTGTACAACATTTCAATCTGTCTCGCGTTATGGTGTCTCGCTGTATTCTGGATGTGCGTCAACGACGACTTGAAACCCTTCCGGTAAGCACGCCTCTCCCCACACACGCCACCATCAGTTCACACTTGCCAAGACCCGTTCCCAAATTCCTCTGTGTCAAAGGCATCCTCTTCTTTTCCTTTTGGCAGTCCATTGCCGTCTCCCTCCTCGTCGCCATCGGTGTCATCACCCACCTCGGTCCCTACACCGACAGTGAACACATCTCCCTCGGTCTCACAGACACCCTCATCTGTATCGAAATGCCCTTTTTTGCCGCCGCCCACATGTATGCCTTTTCTTACCGCGACTTTATCAAACCCCCTGCCTCTGCCACGGGCAAGACCCATGTACCCATCTACGTCGCGCGGATGACGCTCGGGTATGCACTCCGAGACGCGATCGGGCTCAAGGATCTCGTAGAAGACACGCGGACGACGCTCCGCGGGGAAGGGATCAACTACCGCGCATTCGAGCCGAGCGAGGGCGCGATGCATATCGGCGCGGCGCGGGACCACCGGATTCGTGCTGGACTTCGATACGCCGCCGGTGGGAAGCGCAAGTATTGGTTGCCCGAGGTGCGCGGACACGCCAGCGACGACGTCACCGCACCCTTGTTTGCCGCCGATGCCGACGAGGTGGTGCATGACGCACCGGACATGTCTCGCCGCATCCCAGCGCGCACCCCGGGTGACGATGCCGACGCCGAGGACGATGACGAGTACGCGCTGACATTTAGCGATATGTTGGCGGGATCCGAGGGTGCTGACGAGCTGTTGTACGCGGATGCGAAGCAGTACGTGTTCGGGGACTATTTGTACCCGGTCGTGGATGTCAGTTCGGAGGAGGCGCGGCGGGCGATGTGGACGGAGGAGGAGCGGGTCGTCAGGGAGATTGTGTCAAGTGGGTTTGGGAGGGCCGAGGGAGCGGTGGCTGGGTACGGTGCGACGCAGAACGGGACGCGACAGGTGAGGACGTACGACGAGGCGGATGCGCCGCCCCGTGATGGCCATGGGACTCGTACACCCTGGTTTGGACGAACGCCACAGGCGTCGCCTGCACCGCAACCGCACCAGATACCCCGGGTGACCCAGTCGTCCTCGTCGTCTTCCCAGCCAAATCAAACGCCTCCTCGGACGTACCTGTCACCCCGCCCGCACACCCCTCACGCGTTGTCTGCTTCCGCCACCCCTTCCATCTCGCGCACCGCCAGCACCTCATCCCCACGCATATCGAAGCGACATCCGCCGCTCGTGAAAGAAGACGCGGTGGATCTTGTCGTGGCAGTGGATAACTTGAAGGTGCCGACGACGTCGAGGGCCCCGCGATCACCCCACTCGCCGGTGTTGATACGCGTTTGGGATGAGCGTGACACTGGCGTGAATGAGGAGGAGGCGCAGGCGCAAAGCCAAGGTAGCGCACCAGAGTTGAACGTGCGGTTGGTCACCACGTCGGACGAGCCGCAGACGCCGAGTAAGGAGCACGAAGTGTACGCCGTGATGGCGCAGACGCCGCCGCCACATGCCAGGGTGGACGGGCCACAGTATGGATATGGGATACCAGAGGAAGAGGACAATCACAATCCGTGGGCGTGATACGTTATCATGAACAATTCTGTCGTATACCCTTTTGTATCGTACATTGTTTTCACATCAATTTATTCAGTTCACGACGACATTGGCTTGATGCCAGGTTTTGCAGCAGCAGTTGGGTTCGAGCCTTTGTATCAGTTAGCATTACAAATTGAAACACGGTAGATATGATCTTGCAAGAAAATACATAGCGAAAGCGAGGTAAATGTGCAAAGTCGTTGGATTATTTTCTGGCTCGTTTTTCATAGTAAATAGTCTCTGCATAAACGCGGAACGTATAGTCCATGTGGCGTAATTGACTTCCCCCATAGATCGTGTGCGCCTGCGGCGTCGAGTCGTGGCGTCGTACAAAAGGGCATCAATACAAGACATCGTGGACGAGCAGATATGGAGGGTTGTACGAGTGAGGCCAGCCCACCGTACATGCCCATGGTCGATTCGTTCAATCGTCGCAATTTCCCCCTCCCCAAGAGCGAAAGCAAAGCAAGCGAACCAGAGCAAATGTGGATCTACAAGAACCCGACCATCTCGACCATCTCCCCGGGTGCCGCACTGCAAAGTGGTCTCCCCTCGCGTTTCGCCCTTCTAGCCGCCTTGAAATCAGAACCGCCGATTTTAGATCCAGCTCCCATTTTCTGACGGGGACGGATCAACCCCGCGCCGTCATTATCATCCAGTCGTGACGTTGACTTGGACCCGGAGACGAGGTGTGCAGGGATGGGAGGGACAGGCGGGAGTGCACCGGTCTGGTAGGCGGGCTTTGCGAGCGTCTTGGACGGGTGAGGCGAGTGTGTGCGGATGGTGGTGAAGGTGACGGTGTGCACGCTCTCATCGGAACTGATCGAGAAGGTGAGCGATCGGGCGTCATCAGGACGCTGATGCACTGAGCGTGTGCGCGATCGAGAGCGGCGCGATATAGTCGTTTTGGGAGTGGGCGGCAAAGGGGAAGGGCTTGGTAATGGAAGGGCCGTGAGGTGAGTGGCAGGAAAGACCGCCGTGGCAGGGACTTCATCGCCAAGTTTGCGGCGAAGGCGCTCGAGTTTGGAGCGTCTCTGGGCGTTGGAGGCAGAAGGTGTATCTGGGATGAATGACCCTGACGCGGTCGAGGGAGCATTGGATATGATAGATGGGGCATCAGATAGCACAGAACTGCGACACGCCGGGGGACGGTGATACACAGGACTCATCAACGGAGAGTCCGGCGCAGCCGCAGGTTCCGAAGTGGCAGCAAACTTGAGAATGGGAGGGAGATGGGTGGGTTTGCGTTTGCGCCATGCCGTCTCGGTAACGGATGCACCAGTGTTGATGCGCGCTAGTTCAGGGCCAGAGGGAAGGACTGCATTTGAGGTTAGTGTGGTTCCAGTTCGAAGAGTAGTGACGTACCTGGAATATCGTCGAGCACGCGAGGAACGTCACCGAGAACTTTGCTGAGCTTCTTGGAGGAACGAATGAGGGCGGCACGTTCATGAAACGAACGGGCGTTGGAGGTGGGAGGGGGAGGGGGAAACGCGACGGGGGGATACGTGTGGGCCATGATTAGCTGGTACCAGACCAGGAAAGAGACGGGGTGGGTGTAACAGCATGACTTGGGAGGTTAAAGAAGGGGAGACTGAGCGGCAACTTGATACCAAACGCAGAGCCGTTATTGTCTCGTACACAATAACTTTGGGAATCTTCAAACGAGCATCCATTTATGGATCGCTTGCTCGGTTCCTTGCGAAATGGAGCACGCAGACGCTCGATACTACATCAACTGTGAGATTGAAAAATACAAGGGATTGACATATGTCATGACTTATTCGGTCTCGCGGGCGCGTCATTCTTACTCCTTTCGGTCCGATAGATCCGGTGATCCTCTCAAACAGCCAGAGTAACACAAAATCAATGACGCTTCATCGTGTTTCATTCATATGCACCAGAACCTGGGCCCTTGTTGCAAATATTCTGGTCAGTACTGTTAGCACATTTTGCAGGAAATACAGTAGTGCCAATATGAGCACTCCCTGCTGAGTTCTGTCATACCTGTTGTATCTATTGTATTGCAAGACTCTCCCACTCCCACTGCCAACACTCCATTGAGTCTATTACCATATTGCAAGATCCCATTACTGTCGTACTAGTATAGACAGCTGTCTGGCAGTGAGTCGTCACGGACTTGCATCAGGAATTAAGCATGGCTACAAGTAAAAATGGTTATTAAGTATGAAAAGGACAAAAAGTACTACAAGTACGCTATCGAGTGTATATACTACCTGCGTGCCCGTGCGTCGCCGTGGTCGAGTTGCCATGTCATCGTCAGGTGAGGTGGCACGAGAGTGAAATACATTGCTGCATGTCCGTACGTCGTTGTGGTCACGTTGCCGTGGTCGTGTCACTATGTTATTGTCGAGTGAGGTGGCGGGGGTGCGTGCGTTGCTGTGTGTCTGTGCGTCGTCGTAGTCGTGTGGCCATGGTCATGTCATCGATGTGGTTGCATTGCCTTGTCGTCATCAGGTGAGGTGGCACGAGGGTGAGGTGGCGCGAGGGTAAGGTGCATAGGTGCGTGGGTACACCGTCATCGTCGTTGTGTCGTCGGTACGAAGGGAGAGTGGGGCGTGGTGGGCGCAGTGTCGTCGTCGTTGCTATGCGGGGGGAGAGATGGGTGTAGTGGGTGCAGGTCGGAGTGGCATGAGGGAGGAAGAGCGAACGGGCGAGGTGTAGGGTGGTGGCCGGCTGATGAGACGCATTGTGTCGCAGTGTACATGTAGTACTACAGGGGCGGTTAGGACTTAGATATTTTTTTGCGAGTCAGTCATCACGTGACAACACGTGATGTTATTTTCCAGCCCTGTGTGCGTTCAACGTTGCATGCCACTTAACGACGACGACCACCTCCTTCAAGGTTTACCACCTTACCCGACAACCACAATGTGACCATAACGTCATAACGACGAGGACGACAAGGCCTCATCCGAAAACGACGGGCCACGACATGACGACGAGGACGACGAGGGCGAGGACACGTCCACGTCATCCGACGACGACAGTGGCGAGGGCCCAACGTGACGGCGACGACACTTCCACCCTCACCCTCCTCCCACATCCGACGACAGCAGTGACGAGGTCGACATGGCGATGACAACGACGATGATGGCGGCGGTGACGAGGGCCACCGACGACGACACTGCCGCCTCGCCCTCCTCCTGCCACCTCATCCGACAACGGCGGTGACGAGGCCACAACGTGGGGACGACGATGATGACGACGGCAGCGACGAGAGCCACCGACGACGACACCGCCACCTCACCCTCCTCCTGCCACCTCATCCAACGACGGCGATGACGTGGTGACGACGACGACGACATGTCCACCTCATCCAATGACGACAACGACGACGATGACGGCAGTGGTGACGAGGGCCACCATCGACGACACGGCCCTTACCCTCCTCCTGCCACCTCATCCGACAATGGTGCTGACGAGGGCCACGACGTGGCGACGACGACGACGACAATGACACGTCCACCTCATCCGACAATGGTGGCGACGAGGGTCATAACATGACGACGACGACGACGATGACGACACCTCCACCTCACCCTCCTCCTGCCATCTCATTCGACGGCGGTGGCGAGGGCCACCGACGACGACACCGCCGCCTCACCCCTTATATGCGATTGGTACGTATCTTGTGCTCTGTTGACCCCCGTTTCCCCTAGTGTTTGTACATCGTCATTGTAATACATATTATGCTTGTATATGCGACTGGCGCGTGTTTAATATTAGTTGTGCTTTTTCATGCTTTTTGGTGTCTCAAAAAAGTGTGAAAAGAGGTCCCCAGCGTCGAGACGAGTGGAGCCGGCGACCATACAAATTCCCCAGGCCGAGGACAAGTCCAGCTCGAGGGGGAGAGGAGATACCGTCCAAGCTGCAAAGATAAGCATCGAAGCGATGAGGAGAGCCTACCAGAAGGTTGCCAGAGGCCATGGGAAGGCCCTGAGCGCGAGACGACGGCACCTGGCGTCGAAACGAAGCCGTCAAGTCGAGTTGAGGGACCAGGAGGGCAGGATGAGGACCAGGTCAAATCGAGGATGATCGAAGTCGATTCAAGGCGCCAGATCAAAGGAGACGATGGCTAGGGCATACCAGAAGGTGCCCAGAGCGGCAGAACCCAGCGCTTCGTCAAAACGAAGGCGCAGTGTCGAGGAAAAGGGCCAGGAGGCCATTTGGGCGAGAAGGCCGAATGGAGCATCGTCGAGGCCGATTCGGACCGCCACAAGGTTGCCGAACGAGTCGAACACGATGGGATACGCCCCAGATGCGAGGAGACTGAGCGCATCGTCGAAACGAAGGTGCGACGTCGACACAGAGGTCCAGGAGGCCAGGAGGAGGTTGAAAATCCCGCTATTGCTGTGCTATAGAGGGCCGTCGTCACTGTGTCCATCGTAGTATTGCAAGATTATCCCAACATGGCCCAGATATCACACGACGTTTCTGATTTTAATACATTTCTGGTCCTACACGCTACATATCACTACTACAGGAAGGCATAATCTCTAACTGGAAGATTCATTTGCAACATTATAATTCTGAGCCGAGTTGGATGTACGTATCTGTGTCCTGCCACAAAAGGGAAAAGTATTCCCGCAGCTCGTTTCTGATGGCGGCCTGTCGCAACGCATAAGCCTTCAGTCCCTCCTGAAGTGCCGAGTCGTTCGTCTTGATGAGAGACTGTTTACCTAGCCACCATCCTTCCTGCCACTGGAGAAATTGCAAAACTCGTCGCTGTTCTTCCACCAAAAGCGTAACTTCCTCCGCCCATCGGTGCGCTCGGGCCCTGGTCTTGCACCATTCAAGGCGAACAGCTAGCAAGGTCGACGTTAGTTGACGGTATGTGCTCAGCGCTTTAACGTACCCTCGAGTACTTCTTGATCACTGTCCCCCTCGGCCAGGAGCCCGCTCCCTTCACCATACCCGCACACTATCCAAATCCAAGATATGCGTCTTCTGCCTGAAACAACCCTAAATGGATGAGCTGTTCGTAGTGAAGTGGAGGAGTTGTGAATAGGAGCGAGCAAAGGATTATGTCCTTAGAGGTGTCAATCCCTTTATCAGAAGTCTTTAGGGGAAATCGCCAAGAGAACTTTACTGGAGTTCTCTGGCCTGTTATTGGGGTTTATATACTACTACAATGTTTGTGTCTATTTGTACATACTGGTCCGTGCGTAGATAAGAGTCCGTTATGCTATTGGATGAATGTCATCATGAGTCATAGGAAGCACACTGTCTTGTTGGCTGTGCGAGTGAGTCATAGATAAGGCGCATTGCCTTTGATGCATGTGTTCGTCAGGTGACCTGGATCATATCCTATTGGACGAGAAGTCCTGTGGCAATGCTTTGTGTGGCAGCCAATAGGATTGTATTCTGAGCATAGGTTTGGCATGAGGCATAACACGTGTAGGTCATGTGATCTAGAAAGTGACTTGGTTTTGCATGTGAGGAATGAAGTATTCATAGGGGTTAAAGAGTGGAATTGGAGCATTCGTAACATCCTGTATCTTTCAAGACTCCCTTTTTTCCCTCCCTCCCTCCTCTTTGCTGACTCTCTCTTCATCACTTTTGCAGTCGACATCGCAATGCCACGTGGCCAACAGCGTCACTCAAAGACGCCCGCAGTGGCCCCCCCACTCATTGTCCCCCCCATGACCCGGATCACACATCTCCCTCCCACAAACACTCTGGCGACCTTGTTGAGCAAGATTACCGCTGAGCCTGCCAACCCACCTCTTCTGCCCACCACTGAGGCAGCCGTGGCCCTACCCAGCATCAGTGAGCCCTTAGTGGGTAAGCAAATTGGAGGTGGACGACACGCTGCTTCCCCCCCACCCCCACCAACTCCAACCAAGCTCTGCCCTCACATCAAACGTACAGCCCATGATACAGGCCTGGTACAGTAGGCTGAACGACGCAGAGCCCAACTCTTCAATACTGAGCCGCTCACTACCCAACCATTGCTGCCTGGTGCCGATGCCCCACTCCCTGAGCACCCAATGCCTAGTAGCTCTGCACAGCCCGAATGGACAGCCAGTGACCACATCGTGGATGCTGATCCTGGTTCTTCTGTACCGTGTGGACCTGTACCCTCATATGGAAGCTCTTCTCAGCCCTCCCCATCCCCAGAGGTGTGCAGCAATCACGCAGACGACCCCCCAATCGACCCTGTCTTGCTCTCTGAGTCTGAGGCTATGCAACAGATGATGCGGACCACTAACAATGGCGATTTGACTGCCCATAGTGGACAGGATTCACCAGCCTGGGCCTTGTCTCAAACACGCACATGCACTCGGGCTCACCTTACTACCGATCCTCTCCACGTCGACTCCTCCCTTAGCGTCGCAACATCTCCCATCCCCTCTGTCGTTGTGCTAAACCCAGCCACAACCGACATTGTGGCTGCGAACACGGATGATCAGGCCGCCACACTCAATGATAAGTTGGTTGAGCTTGTGGTAGGCGGGGACGAGCATGATGGTGATGTTGATGATTGCCCATCAACTCCCTCGGGACACCGTTCAGCTCGGGTGACTGCGCTTCTGAACAAGGCATATGAAGATCTGGAACACATGCTTGGCGATGTGATGAAGCGGACCACACTTACTGCCCAGCAAGTCATGGACGGATGGCACAAGAGCCGCAGCCATTCCATCAATGAGACCAATCACTGGAACTTATATGCGCGGTACCTGGCTAAGAATGAAGAGCAAGAATGCAAGAGGCTGGGACTCGCAGACGCGCAAAGTAAGTGATGCTGCTGTTTGTGCTAGCAGTGTCTCATTTCGAGCAATACAGTCACTCCAAATGTCCGCTGTAACCTTTATGCTCAATTCAAGGAGGACCACCCTGATTGGCAGGACATTCTTGAGGCACACGACCTACTCGACATGGCTGATTCATCCTCCCAAACGATCTCTCAGTGGACGAACATGTTCAATAAATTCCGCAAGAGGCTCACAAACCTTGTGTGTGCAATCACCTGCATTCTGTGGGCCGCATGACTGACTCACCTGGTAGCTTGAGGGTGCCTCAGCTAAGCATGGTTTCAAGGGGGCCATCGTCATGTGTGGGAACACCGTGAACCATGATGGCTCCCTCGCCCTCATGTATGAAACTCCGGGGGCCAATGATTTTTTCAAAGTTTGATGCCATGCAGAGGAGAACACCATTTTGGGACACCTCAAGGCTCATGTCTAGTAAGTATCTGGTGATCATAACACACAACCATGTAATTAACTTGCATCCCTCGATAGCAACAAAGTGTCCTTGGAATTGATTGACGGAGAATTTGCTGATCAGGACGAAGAGCGCGGGAATCGAAGAGATGGAGAGGCTCACACAGAGGCAATCGATCCACCGCCTGTGCCAGCCCCAATGCCTGAGGCAGACGAGCCCATCCTTGTCAATGATGACATGCTGACATTCATCAAATTGTCGCTCACAAATCTGATTGGTGAGTGTCATATTTTGTCTTCCTTTACACTCTCTGACCATTGACGTTGTATGATAGCTTGTGCTGGGGGTGACATGTCGAAATTCAAGCCTGGCAGCTTCCCATGGACATCCATGCCAGGTATCCTTGATGCCCAAGGCCTGCTGATGCAAGGATGGCCTGCATCAGTCTCAATGCTGGGTGACCGTGTGATGACCAGCAAAGTTGATGGTGCCCCCGTCGTCAGTAAAGCCAAAGGCATCACAATCCTCAAAAAAGGCGAGCGTATTGCCTTGTGTAGTGCTCTCGAAAACAAAGAAATCACTGTCAAGAAGGTTAAAGATACGGTCATGAGAAGTGAGTTTGAAGCCTTACGAACAGCAAACTGATTCAAATCGCATGCAGAGAAAATGGCATATGCACAGACACCTGTAATCATCGGTGCTCCCCCGCCTGCAGACAGCCAAGATGAGTGTGCACAATGCATGTACTCCAATCTTGCTATTGACTGGGAAGGTCCTGCACGTCTACCACCCACCAGTGCAGCCACACATATCAAATGGAAGACAAAGACTGAGCGATGAGGATCTGCACAGGACCCGATTGAAGTCAGTAGTGGCAAGGACAAAGGCAGGCACAAGTGCAAGATTCTTGCCACAATCGATGAGGACATTGAGATGAGCAGTGGAGATGAGCTTGCTGCTCATGTGCGCAAGGCAAAGCACTCCAAGCCTGTAGGCCTGGGGACCGTGAGGAGTATTGCTTTGAAGGCTGGCTTCATCAAGAGGCCCGATGGCTCTCTCATGCTGCCTGACGATGAGGAATATGAGGAGCCCGGGCCTTCTGGAAAACGCAAGGCCAGCAAACAGAAGGCATCCTCCCGTCATGGGAAGAAGGGACTCCATGCGGTGGGAAAGAGTGGCAAGATCATTGGCAAGGGCAAGGCGAGGGTGGTATTCACTGATTCTTCGGAAAGTGAGGATGAGATGGCATCAGCAAGGATGCTGCAAGGTATGTCTGATGACTGGACAGTAACGGTTGCACTGCTGACAGACTTCATGTAGAAGATAACCCATTCGTAGTACAATCGACTACTGAGGAAGCTCCCGTGCTCCAGACGCTGAAAGGTGTGTTCAACGACTGGACGGTAACGGTTGCACCGCTAACAGACTTCATGTAAAAGATAACCCATTCGTGGCGCAATCGACTACTGGGGAAGCTCCTGTGCTCCAAACACCATCGAATGATGTCATACAAGGGGCACTGGACAGTCTAGTCCCATCATCACCTTCCCCCAAAAGGTGTTTGCGTGTACAGTCGTGGAGTGGGTCTCCTGTGCCACCCACCTCGCCTGCCTCCGTGGCGAGCTCAGCCATATCAGACGTCCCTATGGCAGCACCTCATGCGCCACTCGCTCCGACGGGAGTGCCATCCAGTGCCCAGGACACACTTCCCCCGCATCGGACATCATCTGTGCTGATAGTGGACACTGTTGCTGCAACAGTCGCACCTGTGCAAAGCAATGGAAGCCAAGCTATGCCTGTTGAGGGGAGGGCATGATCCATACAGCCCTCAGTTCCGGCCCCTGCAATTGCAACCCAAGCTGGCAGTTATAGGTTCGATTGCGGTGAGTGGACAGACCCACGAAGGCAACAAGTCGGTGGGGGATATCACTATTATGGACGATACCCACCCTATGGCCCCACAGGAGTCGTGCCGCGTTATCCTGAGGAGCCCGCTGGGGTCTATGGAGATCCTCACTATTGAGACGGTCGTGGTCCCGAGGCATTCACTGGGGTCTATGGAGACCCTCACTCTTGAGACGGTCGTGTTCCTGAGGGGGTCTACAGAGACCCTCACTATCGAGACGGATGTGGGGGATATGGGGGCCTCCCTCCATATGGGAATTACGTGGACCCTGCACTTGTGTTTGGGCCAGCACTGGGTCTATCACGTGATCGACACAGTCCACCACTCGATGACGTTCTCCATACTTCTGCTGAGCCGTAGGTGGTACGGGCTACTAGTTGATCCCCTGGAATGTAGTATCTTGGATTTTCTTGTAAGGTAGCACTTGGATTTCTTGGAATACAATGTTCTGGATTTTTTTGGACAAATCTTGGTGACCATGTGTGTTACAAACGCATCTCTAACCCCTATCTTCTTCAACCCTCATGCTCACTCCAAGCACGTCACTAGTGGTACAACGCTCTTTGACACTTTCACTTTTTGAAGTCACATGACCAACACGTGTCTCACCTCATGCAAAACCTATGCTTGGAACCTAACCCTATTGGCTGCCACATTATGAACAGCTTCTGGACTAATTGTCCAATAGGATGAGTTCCAGATCACATGACCAAGTTCTAGACTTCCTATCTATGACTCATTCGCACAGCCTAATGAGGCGGTGTACTTCTCATGACTCACTATGATACTTAGCCAATGGCGCAAAGGACTCTTATCTATACCCTATACCCTAGACCAAATAGATACAAATGATGTACAGTAGTATATATACCATGAATCAGTGCCAGTAAACTCCATCAAAGTTTACTTGGTTTCTACACCTCATTCACTTGCCTCTTGAGCACCTTTCATTACACATTCCACTAGACATTCGCTCTATGCTTTTGAGTGTCTGTTTCAATGTGCGCGAAAGCGTCGAGGAAATAATGAGTTGTCAATTTCGGTAGCGAGAAAACAAAGTACATGTAGGTTATGTACTACGGCTGTGAGACTAACAACATACAAGTGATTGGTGGGGGGATCTGCACCCTCGAAAAAGGGCAAGACAAAAGATCACCACAAGGATGGGAGTGATAATTGTGGCAAGTGAAATATTGATCGGCGAAGGGGATCTGTGTGGGGAGAAAAAGGAAGATTGATTGCGAGGGCAACAAAAGAGATACTAGTAGAGGGATCTTGAGTCATTAATCACAGCAAGTGAGATGTTGATTGGCAAGGGGGATCCGCACCTGTGGGGAGGGAAAAAAAAGGAAAGAAGATTGGCAGTGGAAAAGTGTTAGAAACAAAAAGGACAAGCAGGAAAAGAGAAGTTCAGGGCAAAGAAGACAATATATGGGACAACATAGAAACGAGAATGATGTAAAAAGGAAGATGCTGGTGGAAAGGATATAAAGGGATATGAAAAAAAACAAATGTGGGAGGACGGACATAACTCACGGTAGCAAAAAATAGTCGGTATGACATAGACTGAAGGGTTTGAGGGGCGAGCGCATGCCAAAAAAAGTATGCTGGGATAAAGTGTCAGATTAGAGCCTTGTGCGAGGCTCAGAGAAGGCCTCCAAGGAGTCACCGAGGACACTGGGAAGGGCCTGCAGACAGGTTGAAATAGCAAGGCAACTTTATTGGGCATTTACATAGTGGGGGTCAGTTAAGGTAGAATGGTCTTGGGGACCAGTTTGTGTGTCGGTTGGAAAGTGTCTGTCGAGGCATGGGAACCTCGACAAAGTGCTGCCAAGGGTGCACCTCACCCTGCCTGATGATGACAACGCGACAACACAGTTGTTGCGTCGTCATTGCCTTCCCCCCCATCTTGCTGCATTCGACAGGAAACCCGCAGGTCAACCCATACCCATTCCCACGGGTGTGTACCCGGCGCGGGTGCGGGTGCGGGTAAGCACTGGGACACCCGCGGGTACACCCATGCCAGTCCTTATGCATTCTATCCAACAATTAGCGGCCAGGCATTATGCAACAGGTTAGCAATACCCACATGAAGACAATTCATTTTCCCCTTTGGACCAGGTTTCTTTCGCCTGGGGGTTATTATGACTTCATCATGGTCGCTATCTGACCCAGAATTTTCATGCACCTGATTGTCATCTGCCGAGGTGGAGGGAGCTGGGACAGATTTTCCTACAAGAGATGATTGGGGTGGGGGGCAATGAGTCTCCAGAATTTTCGTCAAGCTCAGAACGAATGCATCAATGATGCCTTGAACCGTCGGCTCGACTAACACAGAGGAAATGTGCTCAGTGACCGCCTTACCAATGACATCCGCCATAGCTGTGGAGACAGGGGGTAGGGGCATGGGCCTGGAGACAGATGGGGGATTATTTGAGGCAGCCAGAGTGGGGGGTACGTTACTTCTCGGAGTTACGACAGAAGGTGAAGAGGTCGTAGGTTTGTTCATAAAGGTAACTGTGGAGAATGTATGTAGTGTTGGGTTGAAGGCAGGGACTTACTGGGGTAGAGTCTCCGTCCGTGAGTGTATCGCCATCATCGGATGCAACATTGGGAGCAGAAGGGGGGGCCTGGGAGATTGTAGTGTTGGGTGGGCTCAGAGAAGAATCGTCCATAGGCATATCACAGTCATTGGATACAATGTTGGGGGAAGATAGGGGGAAGTGAGGAAGACCATGGTCTTCCATGGAGGAATCTTGATCAGTTAGAGTGGAGGGGTGATGAATCAAGTCTGATTCGTTATCCATAGAAGATTGTCCAAAGGCACAGGGTATTGCCAGGGACCACTCTCCTGCTGACATGCTGACTGGGGAATGTAATCGTCGGCATCCGGACAGAGCTGGCGGAGACATCGACCGAACGTTGCAACTCCTGTGAGGGTGTGAATGATGCGGGTCGCAGTTACTGACCCGAGATGAGGCACGCGGTACGTGGGCTTCAGTGTCATTGGCATTCGGACCTGGAGTGGTAAGAGTGGGAGACAAGGGTTTCTGAACAGCTACATCACTCAAGTTCTGTTTGGAAACTGTCTTCAAAGAAATCAGAATAACATAACAAGGAATCGGATGGGCTTACCTGCGTCGAAGGGGAACCAGGCGAAAGCTGTTTGTCTTGGCCACAGTGAGCAGCAGTGCGCAGCTTAAATACAGTATATGGTGTAAATGGATGATATTCAATGGTGGCAGCCGCTACCTGACATGTCCTGTCAACACCCATGCAATGATCGGCGACCGAGGGTCCCCATGCAATAGTTGTAGGATTTTGTGGTTGTGCTGTTGTGGATAACTGTGCAAGGCATCTGGCAAAGCCCCCTGCTTTAAAGTCAATGAATCTCTGGTAGCGGCTAGTACAAGTATCTTCCTACCATTTTTGAGATGGTTAGAATAGTGTCCAGCGCAGAGGGCGCTATGGGAGGCGCTTGCCAATGCGCTGAGTTACTAGCAGATTCTCCCGTCTGGGCACAAGAATGTAAGCGTCTGATAAATTGCCAGAGAAATCTCCTTACTGCTCTCGATATATTGTTGACACTCTCTGAACCAGAGGCAGAGGCTGCTGCCACTTGATCTCCAGCGCGTTGGGAAAATACCTCCACCTAAGACGCAGCTCATGAGCATCTGGAAATCTGGTGATCAAGAAATCTCACCGTTGTCGACCTATTGTCGATATTCACTGAGCTAGAGGCAGTGTCAGAAGTGATGTCTTGATCTCCAGAGCATCGGTTAAACTCCCTCGTCTATAGATGGAGGTCACTTGAGGTGAGGGTGGTGGACATCTTTTTGTTCTTACGGTTTTCCATATGCTTTCGATGTTCTCCAAGTCGGTTTCAGTGACAGGGGGAATGTTTTCATCTTCGGTAGCCTGAGACATAAGGAGAATGAAGAAAGGCACAGATACAGAAAAATATGCCGAGCCTATATAGTGTCAGCAGTGAAATGAGCAGAGTATAGGATGTACCCCCAGATTCCAGTGATAGATAGACAATCATAAAAAAAAAAGACCGTAGTAGCGATGGAGGCACGGGTCTTATTGTCCATGACATTGGCTGGTCAACGAGCACGACGACAGGATCAAGTCTTTGGATATACCACTGTAATCTCTGTCTTATTGTCCCGCCTGACGGATCTAAGGTAAACGGATCAGCGAGATGAGATCTTTGGGTATGCAATGGATGGACTTACACTGTTATTGTCAAGATCGGCCATTGGCAACAGGTTATTGTTCCAGATCTACCTGGTAGGCACGAAATTTAATCGCTTACGTTCGGTAACTACAGAATACAATAGCCTACATACATTACAAGGGAGCGGCCTAGTGAGTGGCATAGTAAGTGGCTTGCGCGGGTGTAGAAGGAAAGAAAACAAGGGTGAGAATTTTCGGGCCTAAGTAGTGTCGGGCGATTTCAAACATGTGATTGGCGCGTCTGCCACCACGGAGTTTCCCAGCAGAGTGGCAAACACTATTTAGGCCACTCATTTGGCTCTATACTTTTCTTTTCCTTCCCACTTCATCATAGTAGAAATGTATTCATAGTTGTAGAATGGAGAAATGATCTCCGTTGACATTAATAAACA
>JBBPMD010000196.1:0-40388 GCA_038090095.1 Zangia roseola
TCCCTGTCTTGTTTTATTTTGTTGTCGTTTCTCCGCACCTGCCCCCAACCTCTTGTTTTATATCTTTTTCTCAACAGCGCTGGCCCATCTGCTGTCGTATCGCCTACCGAAACGGTTCGGGCATCGGCTTGGGGTCTCTCCGCTTTCGCCACAAGCCGCATTTTTCGGCCAGAACTTCCTGTCATTCTCATTCTCTCTCTTGTTCTTTCCTCCCCTTTCAATATGGCCGCTAACACCATGAGAAAGAGAAAAATTGCTGTTCTTGGCTCCCGCTCAGTCGGTATGCTGCTTCCGCGCTCATCCGTTCCCTCCCTCACCCTTCCGTTATTAGGGAAATCGTCCCTTGTTGTTCAGTTTATAGAAAACCACTTCGTAGATGCTTACTATCCCACCATCGAGAGCACCTTTTCAAAGGGCGTCGTCTACCAGGGCGTCGAGTATGATTGTGACATCATCGACACTGCTGGTCAGGTTGGCAATCTTGCTCGGTTCCGCTTGCCCCACATCTCACCTTTCCGACCTCAGGACGAGTACTCCATTCTCAATTCCAAGCATGCCATCGGTATCCACGGCTACGTTCTTGTGTATTCCGTCACTTCCAGAAGGTCCTTCGAGATGGTCAAGATTGTCTATGACAAGATCCTCGATTTCTGCGGAAAGAATGATATACCATGCGTAATAGTGGGTGCAAAGACCGATCTACAATCCAGGTATGTTTCCTACTTTCCTTGTTGCATGGCAGTATGCCTTGTTTTATCTACCCCGTTGTCGCCGCCATTCACCCTTACAGTCCAATTAACAGGCAGGTTCAACCCGCCGAAGGCGAAGAACTCGCAAAGACCAACAAGGCCGCATGGGTGGAGACAAGTGCCAAGAATAACGTCAACGTTGGTGCGCGCAGCGTCCGTTATATAAACTTCCTTATCTGAAATCCATTACTAGGCAAAGTGTTTGAGCTCTGTCTTGCTGAAATCGAGAAGCGTTCGCCACATGGCCAGACCGACCAGCCAGAATCGAGCAAATGTGTTGTTATGTGACATTTCCTCGGTCACTCGCATCCCTATAGTTATCTCAAGACTTGCTATTGAGTTACCCCCACCCCGCAATATCCTACCCTATGAGAAAGGGGCTGTCCTCCTGCATTGCTGTGCGTTTGTTGACTTGCATTATCCGTATTTAGGCCTATCTTCTCCCTCCAGCACATGCCCCCCCAGATCAGATTTAGACTGTCCCAATAATCTCCTTTCCTGCATTCCTGTCTTCAGTACTTGTGCGGTACTGTCTGTAAATTTACTCTTACTTTCTGCTCCCTTGGGATTTTGGCTGTTTACGAACTCTAGTGTCTTCCCTGGTGGTTAATAATGAAGATTCAATTTACCTCCAATTCGCCCGTATTTCTGGCCCCACACCTGAGAATCAATACAACTCTGGATTCGGAAGTTTGTTATACGCTATGGATACACGGTACTTTCACGCTGTTCCATCACCGAGGAATCTGACCTTTACGTCCCTGCCATCAAGCCCAGTACCGCGAATGACCTGTGGGTCTCCCGGAGCAAGGTCAATGGCCTGATCGCTCCACTTGACATCATCGCCCTCAGCGTCTAGAACAATACCCTTTATAGGTTTCTTGGTGGAAAGATGCACGGATTCTCCGTCGTCACCGATCTGGACAACCAACCCCAGATCTTTGATAGCAGGGAACTTGATAAATTTGAAAGGCTCCGGCCTATGCCATGATGTAAACTTGACAAGAACCGAGATCCTACGGCCGATTTCTCAACGTACCAGTTCGAGCAACGTCCCAGAACGGCTCCAGATTCGTCCAATAGACGCGCGGAAGCAATGATCACGCGAGGAGTTTCACTCAATTTGGTGCGGATGGGTTGACCGGGAAGTTGGCCAGAGAGGAGCTCAGTGCTGGAGTTTGGTTGCAGTACAACGTCCCTTGTAAATCCATCCGTCCAGTCGGAGTCTAGTTCAAAAAACGTGACTTCCATACGAGCTTGTTTCTCGGCGAGAGTGCTGTTCGTTCCCCAGACTTCCAGGATAGTCTCGATTGTGAAATTGGCCGCCGACAGTTCGTCCGAAAAAGTCTTATTTTCCTTGCGCGTCATGCCCACTGTGAAAGGGCGTAATTCACGTGCAATGGCAAAGTAGGCGGGTTTGGGGCGTAAGAAGTAATCAACGATTGCCCACGATGTGACCGGCCAGCAGTCATTGATCTGATAGCATCAACATATTGCAGGACAAGATCTAAAATAGTCTTATATGCTCACCTGCCATACCAAAGCGCCAGCGGTGTACTCTCTCCCTTTCCCACGCCAATTGCGTCTCCATAGGCGATACGCCGATGCAAGAGTCTCGGCCTGCATGACCTGTGTATAGTACACATAGCTGTGCGGGAACCTTAGCGCATGTTAGGGGGTATGATCCGGGAACGCGCCTTTCCATATCAAATGAGTGTTTGAAATTCTCCACAAGATAGAGCTGTTCGCGACCCATGAACAAACGTCTACATCAGTGGCATCAATGGGAGTTTTACCTCTAGTCGCCGTTCGAACCCATCAGCCTTGTTATGGTTATTATTCGCGCTATCAAGATCGATCAAGTTAGACTCAACACGATAATCGTTGTTCTAGACATACCGAGATTGAGGGTAGCGTTCAGTCTTGTCTCCGTCGAGCCAGTAGTCAATGGTACGCATGTTTGGATAGCCCTCCCTGCCATGCTCTGAGACATTGTCAAAGCCACCGGGTAAATAAAATGCCTACATTCCGAATTCTGACACAAAACGTCCGGCAAGTTTGTCCCAATTGTGCCAAGGCTCCTGAGAACCATGCCAGACATTCCCTATCGACTGAGGCGTTAGGGGTGCTGCAAGGAGTTCATTTATCACGCACACTGATGTAAGTCACCGAGGGTCTTATCTGTAGTCACCACCCCGGGCGCACTGTACGGGGAGCCTCTGTGATAATGAATATCACTGAACTTTCTAACAATAGAAGGTAAGGTGCGCTCATAAATAAAGCGCGCCGGGAACTTTGTCTTCCGAAAATCGGACGTTTCATCTGAATAGTCGACAATATTGATAGACTCCGCGAGTTGGTAATCTTCATTATTGCCGGCTATCGCGGTGTGGCATTTAGCAAGTAAATCGCTACTTGGAGACAAGGGAGACTGACCAAGAATTACAACCGACGGACGATGGCGCAGTCTTTTCACGTTTTGTTCTGCTTCTGTCTCAACAAGCTCCAGAAAGGAGTCATAGGCTGGGTACTAGGCAACTGTGTGAGTGATTGAACAGTATGACGAAAATTCCGAAGAGAGCGCACTTGGCCGCATCCAAACATAAAGTCTTGCCATACGAGGACTGGTGGGAGTATTAGGGCAATGAAACCTTTTTGGATGCGACAAAAACTTACTCCCGAGTTCTATCAAGAGTTCATATGTTTAGCCGTCGCCAAGCATATTCGCGCTCAAGAACTCACCATCGCAGATATCGTAAAAGGCGTTTGCCTCGTAAATACCACCACCCCAAACTCTAATCATGTTCTGATTCCCATCGACGAGGAGTTGCAACCAAGCGCGATACCTCCCTGTCGTCACCCTACAAGCCGGTTTGGATCAGGCGCACGGGAATTGGCAGAATGAGGAAGGACCACCTACCTGGTTAGAAACGAATCCGCTGGTATCCAGTTCGATCCACCACAGAAGATCCTGACGTTGTTGACTTCGAACAAGAACGTCTTCCCTGGCTGATCGATGAGAGGCTCTTCAACTACCCGAACGCGGCGGAAAGCAACTCGTTCCGCCTTCGAATCTATAATCTGGCCTGCCTGAGGGGAGGATGATTACGTGTCAGTGATATTAGCTGTTTGCCGACACTCACTGCATCGCAAATAGCAACTTCGATGATATAGAGCGGCTGCTTCCCGTAGCGGACAGGGTACCAGAGTTGAAGTTCTCCACTGGAGAACTCTGATAGTGTGCGCGCACGTCCAGACTCTACCTTGATATTCTTATCCGCGTAAACCACATCTCCCTGGGAGTTCTTCAAAGTGACAGAAGCTGTCACGGTGGCGGATGACTTGTCCGAGAGTGACAAGTCAACGGAGAGCTTCACGTCAAGCGCTTCCGAAACAACGCTCCTAATATCCACGTCTGAGAGATAAACGTCATAGGTGTGCAGTTGGATAGGTTTCCAGGGCCCAATGGTCATCAAGATTGGGCCCCAATCCCACCCATAGCTAGCCATTTTGTCGGGACTTCTCTGAAAGAAGAACAAGCGAAAAGGGCTTACTTGTATTGCGCCTTGCGCACATGTAGGCGGCTGGAATCCCCGTTCCACAAGTGAAAATTTTCATTGGCCTTCTCGAGTTGCCTTCCCTGAAGCTCCGTGAGTGGTGAACGAGTGAAATGAATACGATTAGTTACCTTCCTGAATGCGCTGGAGAAAGTAATCAAAAGGTCGTTTGCGCCAGCTCTCAGAATAGGCCTCACGGGCACCCTATATGCGATGAACTGGTTCTCGGCGCTGGGCGTACATTAGGCCTATGTTGACAAGGTTAGAAGGACGAGGGCGTACTCGAGGACGTGTTCGCCATTCTAACACAAATTGTCAGATGAGTCTCTGGAAGTGAATTTAGCGAAAGGACGATACTTACCAGTCTAACGCTGGCAAACGTGTCAAGACCTTCGAAAACAAGGTCCACGTTTGCCGCGGCGAGGTCCTTTTCGGTGACAGTGAATGAGTTCTTGAATGCCCAGTCGGCCTCACCGATCCCTGTCGCCAACGGGTCAGTGGCGATGGCTTTGAAGGCAAGTCAATTGATTACATACACTGCACTTCCCACTCGTTCAAGCCAAGAAACTTGTTGAAGAGCGATCAGCACATCATGGAATCAGTGGATGGCTTATCGTAAAGTCTCACTGGATCTGGGATTCTCTTGGATTTCAAAAGCTCGACATGAACCGTCGTAGGAAACTCTGAGACCGGTAGCCATTCCCCATTGTTTGTCCCCTGCCCTCCGTCGACTTGAGTAAATTGCCACCCTGATGCAATTGTTCTGAGGGTGCTCATGGTGAGACTGAGGGTAGAAATGTAGACTCCGAGTCGATGATCATGGATACTACTATACATAAATCACCTCGGACACGAACCCTGAGATCACCTGCAAGTTCGATTGACCGAGAATACCCCGATCTGTTATCTAACAATATTGCAAAACGTAGCTGATGGTGACACAAAAAATAGATCATTGTATTTCTGCCAGCTGCATAATCACGGTAGGTGATCGATATCTCTGCTCCGTGCATTTCGATCGTTTTCGTGAGTGACACAAGAGAAAGAACGAGACTGAAGGTACGTAGTTAGTTCAGGATGTTGTGAACTGTGATCTCAGGATAGGTGGGATGCGATGGGCCCAAGCAGAGGAGAAGTGGAGGATAAGAAGTTGCCAATTGGGTGCCGAGAGTTCTACGGCGGGAACATATGATCTCTATAACGCCATGAGTAACCTGAGTATGCAGCGAGACCATCAACCTTTGCATCTTGGACTCATGTCCTAGAGTTAATTTGTCGATTCATCAACCAAGCATTTTGTGCATGGGAAAGCAGCAGAGTGGGCTGTGCAAGAGCAGTCGGTGCGGCACGTGGCTCACGCTACAAGGTTTCCCGGATGGCCATGTGGTTCGTGACTCGGTCCGGAGTCGGGGGAGAAGTCTACGACAAATAACCACTGGGTAGCTGATAGCCAAGTTGGTCAAGTTGCAACTACCCGAGCTCTACTAGTCTCCACTTCCTTGACATTAACCCCGCGCAGAAATGTCGGCGACAGCAATCCTACTCTCACCTTCGACCACCCCTCCCTCTTACCATCGGATCGTCTCTCCCACCCTCCGCATCCCATCCGATCCCCAATTTTCCATCCCCGTCGGACTCTTAGCATGTCAACGTAAGTCAAGGAAAATTAGATAAGATTATCGCAGCCGAGACTAATCGCTCAGGCGACCCTCTCCTCCGCGAGCTGCGGACCACTGTCGTGAGCTGTCAAGTCTCACAAGCGAACCTAGCGCCAGGTGGCAGGAAGGGAAAGAAGGATACCTCGTCTTCAACTCCAAGAGTTCCCACTCTCGAAGTTATCTTGCACGATTCCATCGTATTTCCAGAAGGCGGCGGCCAACCTTCGGACACTGGACTGATTCAGACTGCTGATGGAAAGGTCTGGAAAGTTTTACAGGCGAAGCGCCACGGTGGACACGCTGTTCACTACGTACAAGTAGAAAATGCCGACTCGGAGGTGGATAGACTCCAATTCATAGTGGGAAGCCAAGTCGTAGTCAAACTCGGAGACGCCGACTGGGGTCGCAGATACGACCATGTAAGTGTCCACGCTTCGCCAGATTTCCATCATCACGAACGACTCTAATACAGATGACTATGCACACATCCCAACATCTCTTATCCGCTGTGCTCGAAGATCGTTTGAATATTCAGACACTATCTTGGTCGTTGACAGACGCACCTAACCCATGCTACGTCGAACTAGCGAGAAGCATGACCAGCGATGAAATACAATGCATTCAGGATACAGCAAACCGTTATGTTTTCGAAGGCCGCAACGTTCATGTTGAGGTCCAGGAGATGGAAACACCGAATGAACCGGAGAGGTCGGAGGACTTGGACCATGCCCGTGGCTTTGCAAAGGCAATCCCTTCCGACTACACTGGTGGTATCATGAGAGTCGTGGTCATTGACCGTATCGACCGTAATCCGTATGTCCTTGGACGCATCTTTCGCGATGATGGCACTGATGGACCACACTGTACAGTTGTTGCGGCACCCACTGGCCAAGTTTGCACAATCTTCAACTCTTTCTGGTCCCCCAGACAGAGACCCTGGCTCGTGCTAACGCCACCTCTGCTAGGCTATATTTCTTCGCCGGGCCAAGGCTGATCGAGCATTTGACAAATTCACACAAGCAACTCACCGCAACCGCAGCTACTCTCAGCTGTGGGGCTCCTCAGGTACCAGCTCGTGTAGAACAGGTGATAGACGAACGCAAGAGAGCAGAAAAGCGGGTCGATGACCTAGAGTCGGAATTTGCAAAGTATATCGCAGGGAGCGTCGCAAAGGAAATGGGACAGCTGTCGAGCTCGGTATTCGTAAAACACATACATCGAGTGGACGATTCCATCAACCCGCTCGGATTCCTATCCGCCATAGCAACTGCACTCGCAGGGATTGTTGGCACCGAAAGCCAATTCCTGCTCGTGTTATCCTCGACGGCGTCTTCGCAAAGTGCGACGGGAACCAGTGTCTTGCTGATACTTGGTTCAGACGAGAAATATGTCAAGGAAGTAGGGGGGTTAGTGAAAGAGAGGCTCAATGTTAAGGGAGGCGGGAAAGGTACTAGATGGAGTGGGAAACTGACTGGCGTTTGGAAGGCAGGCCGCGAGGCTGCAGCCATTTCAGATATCCTTCGAGTGATTGACACGCACCAAGAGTAAAAGTCTAGAATACTTTCTATACCAACTCCATACTACCGATCACACATCACGATAAAAGGTGTGGGCGCGTTCGACTTGGGAATCTTTAATCGATCAGCGGACCACGTAGTCGATGTTTGTTCGCCATATATATATTAGCGCTATTCTATCGACTATGTGAACATGCAGCCCTTCGTAGGTAATACTGCATCCTACTACATACCACTGATAATGTCCTAGTCACATTCTTGCATAATATTATCCGACTACGTCTTGCCATTGCCATTTCCGCCCGTGTGGGTTCCATGAGCGCCGGGGACGTGCACCCAACATCCTGGAAAAAGACTAGCAGCATTCAATGACCCACTAGGGCATTATTTGCTGGGTTCGGTCGTAAAGTCACACTTTTCTGTGTGCACTCTCGCCCAACTCCAACTTGGAGATTCAGTCTCATTGTTCAATACCTGGATCTATCCATATAAACATTGATATCGACAATGGACGCGAGCGAGATAAATAGGTTTGCATACCACAATGCATTCGCAGGATTGCTGGCATTCGGAGTTCTAGATGATGTCCTCGGGCAGGTCGGTCGGTACGCGCTCCGAGGCGTGTAGGGAAGGACACGTGGATTATGCCTCGCGTTGACGGAACCTCGGACATCGTTGTTCGCTAGTCATCGCATTGCCTTGCGTGTCTACTTCCGACGCTGAGTGCCATGCTTGACCAAAATCCTGCTGTAAAGCCTGATGTTAATGGCGGCGGCGATTGCGGCATGTTGGTAAAAAAAAAAAATCCTGGCCCTTTGAGAATCCCCTGAGCGGATAGATGTTTGGATGGGACGATGGGCGGCCCTTGCCCACGGTATACAAGCTGTAGGACACGGTCAGTTCGGATGCATGGACGCATCATCGCACAAGCACCGTGAATACCGCGGTACGCTACGTGTCTCTGTTCATTTCGGGATATGACACCGAAGACATTGGGAACGCTTCCCATGGCGAAATCGTATGTATCCAGGTTGTGGTGTCCGCGTGGATTCGCATCTGAATCATTGAGCTTGTCTGTCACTCATCAACGATTGTGTCGTGAGTTCACTGTTAACGTTGAGTTTGGGCAGGGTCGTAAGAAGCACGTGTGCGGATATAGTACTAGTACCACTGCTAGTAACGCTCGTTTGTACTCAACGTCGACATCCAGATGAACTCGCTCGCATTGCTTTCTCGCCAACTCGATGCCTTCGTTCTTCCTCGCACCCCTCCTTCCACACCCATCGACGCCCAGTCCCCATTCTCTTTTCTCCCCCATCGTCCCTCCGTGAAACGTCGTGGCTCCGACACTGGCAGTTCTCTCAAACGGACCACACCTTGGTCCGACAAGACACTCCCTGATTCAGATTCAGATTCAGATTCTCCCCGTCCAACCGGCTCTGGTCGACCAAGGCGTTCCTACTCTTCTCCCTCTGGTTTCTTGCCAATTCCCTTCCCAACGCCATCGGTCTCTGATCCAGCCGTCAGATTACAGCCAACTCTCCGATTCAGGAGCACCCTCAGGCGTCTCTTCTTCGTTCGCGTCTTCACCATCGTCTGGAACACGATATGTGCGACGTGGGCGTCTTGGACACCCGGAGAGGTTGACGGCAACCGAAACCCGCCCGATGCGAATAGCGACGATGCCCCTGCTGTTCCACCAGCAACACAACAATTACCGTCTTCTCCCTCCAACCCTCCGGCGTCGCTGGGTGCTCCGCCCCATCTCGCGTACGAAATTCATCTCAAGCCAGAGATGCGTTCCCTCCCTCCTCCTCCCCCATCACCCGTTCCTGGCTCCGCTGCCACTTTTTCTTCTCTGCCGATATCAGGACACGACTCCCACACACCTCCACCAGCAGGAGCCACTCGGGAAACCACCCCTCCTTTGCCAACCCACAGGACGCCCTTCCATCTTCCCAAAACACTGGTGCTTGACCTGGACGAGACTCTCATACACTCCACTTCGAAGCCCCTGTCCTTGTCCTCTGGTGGATTCGGTCTTTTGGGTTTTGGTAGGCGCAACAAGGGTCTCACTGTCGAGGTAGTTCTTGGAGGTCGCAGTACTTTGTATCATGTATACAAGCGTCCGTTTGTGGATTACTTTCTTCGCAAGGTAGTCCCTGCTGTTCCAGGAGGGTTTTCTGCGGTGTTGACATATGATAGGTTTCTACGTGGTACACCTTGGTTGTATTCACAGCCTCAATGCAGGAGTACGCCGATCCCGTCATCGATTGGTTAGACGCTGGTCGTGGCATCCTAGCTCGGCGTTTCTTTCGGGAGGTACGTTGTCTGACGTTGGTGCCGTCTTCTTTTCCCAACTGTCTCCTAGTCCTGCACGCTACTTCCAAACGGTTCATATACCAAAGACTTGTCTGTCATCGAGCAAGATCTCTCGCGTGTTTGCCTTGTTGACAACTCACCAATCAGTTATCGTGTCAATGAAGGTTAGTAGGGATAAATGTGCGTAGGCTATCTTTAACTCATCCTTGACAGCAAATGGTATACCAATAGAGGGATGGACTCACGATCCGCACGACGAAGCACTCCTTGATTTGCTACCGATCCTAGACTCCTTGCGGTTTACTTCTGACGTTCGTAGAGTTTTGGGACTTCGTGGCTTCTCGTCATGACTGTTTGATGCTTTAAATCTCTTTACCAAGATCACGCAAGATCGCATGGCACTCTTATCATTTGCATCCTCCGCTGCGCATTCCCTTCTTGCATTCACCTGCATTCCTCATTTCCTCATCGCAATTCATAGTACAGTGACCATCGCTGCATAATTTAATACTGATTATTCTGTACACTACCCACTTCAGAACACCTACCAAAGCTCAGCAATGAACACAATGTGCGTGAATTATTAATAGTGAAGTGATGGGATATACGTGGTAGATGGACAAAACATGCTATCTGGCTCAAAGTGCAAGTACGATACATCGTTACCGCAGGCATTACATTGCCAGAGCAGCTTGCAACTCTTTCAACTGCGTCTCCTCCTCGTCTTCCACTGCGACTGGTTTGGCTGTGGTGCAACGTAAAGAGTGAACGAGGTACCCATAAATAAGGGGGCATTCGACACTTACCAGGTTCTCTTGCACCAGAAGGAATGTGGATGGGGACATGTTCCGCACCAGCCAGACGTTCATCTAGTTGTGCTTGCTCGAGCTCGGCCAGCTCTTCCCTCAAGTCGGACTACGGGAGATCATGAGTGGCTACAATAGTCGTCCAAACATAGCAAAGTACCTCGTCGGCCAGATCGACAGGTCCCGATATTGCCTCCGCAATCTCATTGGCAACCTCTCGTTGTTCAGTAATCTTTGCCATTGTACTGTCCACATCATTGATAGACCTGGAAACATCACCAGGGTTTGAGAAGTGAAAGAACACACAAGGACAAGGACCGACATATTCCCATGAATCCTGCTCAGCACGTCAGACGACTGCTTGAGGGCCTTCATCGTCTCAAGATTGAGGTTCGCCGATTCGAGGGTGTTGATCTGTTGCTCCAACTGCAGACGTTGCCCGTTTAGTCGTTCCATCTCCGCTTCGCTCTGTTTCTTTCGTCGTAACGCCTGGGTCGCGACTGGCGAGACCGAGCGAGTCAGAATGACCCAGTAACACGTCTGTTGGTAGTGAGGGCGTACCCGCTTTATTTGACACAGCGTTCTCCTTTGCCTTCTTCAATTCCTCGTCTATCTTTTTCTGGAGGTAATCTTCCTTCTTCTCTATCATCTGGAGCTGTTGCCTGAGTGAGACGATAGTGTCACGAGCGGCTTGTGCAGAGTCCCGCCTTCCCCCAAAGATCGACATAAAGCTGGCCATCATGGTGTGAACGTAGATATGCAAGGAGTAGGGTAGCGTCTGAAACCAAGACAAGGGTTGGTTTAAAGGCTTCACGGTTGCGCAATCGTAGTGCACAGGAGTGGCTGTATTTTCTAGAAAAGGGAATACCCCTTTGAGGGATCTTCCTCCGCCAACTCAAACAAAACTATAGCCCTGCGGGACATCACTACACATGCATAAACAACTTGAATTAAGGTATCATTGGTATAAGGGATCGCACGTCTAGGTATGCAAAGGTAGAACCTTTGGCTATTAGATGCGGAACATATGTAGAGTACTCTACCAAAATATGTGATCACTGCTCTTTGGCTTCGTCGGTTCCGCTGTGGGAGATTTAGCTTTGACTAGCACCATACACGAAGCACTTACTCATCCTCCTCATCACTTCGGTCATCAGATGCTCCGTGACCAGTCACAACACGATACGCGACGCGGCATATCATCCAGAACCAGATCACTTGAATCACCTTTGCATCCCGTAAGTATGCAAAGCCAAGGAATGCTCTCGACTCACTTGTAGTGAAATCAGTAAAATACTGAACATCTTGTGTGTGAAAGGAGACAGATAATTGCCCCTTTCTGGTGCCCACATCTCAGAGACAAGATTAACGGAGTCCACCACAATACTTTTGATCGCAATGATGAAAAGGACGTGTCGGGTAATGAACCAAGAAATCAAGAAAACGGTAAATGTCACATCACAAAGGGTATATAGTGCAATGTATCGCAGCATCTTAGCAAGCTGGGTTCATGAAGTGAGAATCATTCAATACAATGTCAGGGACGACCCACAGGTAAGAAGATGTCACAGCAGTCCATCAATACCATAATCAGGCACCCAATACGAGTGAAATTGTACGCGTAACTTGCAACCATGAGTATGATGGTGATAACGTGGTGGGCCATCATTTGGACGTGGTCCTTTCTCCGAGCCTCCGCGTGGAGGATCAGGACTTGATGGAGATAGAAGGCGGTTTGGGTGAGATAATAAAACTTGACAGTACCAGGGAGCGGAACGTGAGGGTAATCAACCCACAAATCTGTAGGTTGCAGCGCTCGGGTGGGGAAGTGGTGGTGCACATACTAAGAGGGAGGATTATCAGATCTGGGAACGCTCTGCAATCTGTTGGAAAAGTTACTTACGAGACCAAAGGTGAAATTTGCGGTGTAATATATGAAAGACCAGCCTTGCTCAGCAAACCTTAACATGCTTCTGTGTATCCTGCGCGCGTCTCTTTTCGACATGACAAGAGGGGCGTTTTCTCCGGTTCCATTATGGAGACCGTTTGGAGCTGCTGAGCCGTTGTGGGAGGGTTTGGAGGTACCATTAGCCTTGATCTTTTGGCGTTGGGACCTTTGCCAATCACGAGTGAGCTTCCATTTTGCAAATGGCTCCATGAGGTAGATGCGTATTAAGTCGCGTAAGATAGCCATGGCGGCGATACACGAGACGATGACACAAGCATCGAGGATACCGGTGTTATAATAGAGGGAGTCGCGGAAGGAATCTGGATCTGGGGGCGGGGCAGTCGGGTGGGAGAGCGAAAAGAACGGAACGAGAAAGGACGGAAGCCATTCCGAGACCTGCAAGGTGAACATCTCTCGCATCAAAAATTTCATAGACTTGGAAGAGAAGCAACGTTTCAGTGAGTGTAATTCTGTGTTTGTTTGCCCAGTCGAGTAGGACACAACCAAGGTAGACTTTTGGCGACGGCAGGGAATCGGGTAAAAGAAAGCGTCGCGTTCAGAGACGCGAATAAAAGTGACAAGCCACGTTGGCTGAGGTACTATAGAACTAGTGACCGCGACCCGTGGGAACCATTGGCCAGATCGAGTCGACACACCTGCCTCATACCTGCCGTCGCGTTCTGAACTGACATGGCACAGTCCCAGCCAAACACGACGCTCTACATCAACAACCTCAACGACAAGGTCAACAAGGACGAACTGCGCTCACAGCTATATGCCTTGTTCACTACCTATGGAAAAATAATTGATGTCGTAGCCTCAAAGGGCTCCAAAATGAGAGGACAGGCTTTCCTTGTGTTCACTGATCTTGCTGCCGCGACCACCGCGATCAGAGCGTGCGACGGTATGATATTCTATGATAAGCCCATGGTCCGTCGCATTCCTCTGTGATCGCGTGTATTGAGATCACCACGTTCCATCAGCGCATCAGCTACGCAAAGTCAAAGTCATACGCGACTTCACGGCGAGAGGATCCAAACTTTGTCCCTCCATCCTCTGCACATGCACGGCTAGAAGCAGCCCAGATAGGAAAGATCACAGTTTCCTCTGCAGATAAGAGACAGAGAGATGAAGACACCACCGACGATCACCTCGGCGTCAAGAGGGCAAAATCACAAGAGGACGGCAGCGACGAGGAGATGGAGATTGACGAGGATGAAGAGAACGTGCAACATGCCAACCCATTAGGTATGCAATAATGCCCCCAAGAAACACGCTAGGGCTTACTCCATTTTCGAAAGCAACGATGCCTGCACCTATACAACAGCCGTCCGCACGTCTGCTATGCACAAATTTACCGCAGGAAGTAACCGACGACGTTCTCTCCGTTCTATTCCAACAGTTTGTAATCCCCTATATCCCTTTCTCGTGTCGTCTGACGCTATTTCATAGATATCGGGGTTTCTTGTCAACGCACGTAGCGCAGTCGCCAACACCAAACGCTGCCGGCGCAAAAGTCAAAATGGCACAAGCGTTTTTCGAATCCGCCGAGCGGGCTTCGACGGCGAAAGAAGCCCTGGACGACTTCTCACTCAAAAAAGGATGGAAAATGAGCGTCGTATACTTTTGACTGCCATGTATCCCGTTGCACGCAACATTTCTTTTAGTTCCGACGCGCCTCGGGGAACTGGCTGACCATTGTCGATGTCACTTTGTGACGGTTCCATCAGGAGTTACCGCTGACATGACATTCCCCGTTTGTTGCGAGGCCCCCGAACTCTGTTACCATTACTCGGCGTTGGTCTTGAGAGTGGGCATGATAAGTGACTATGTAGCTTGAATAGCATGCCCAGCGAACATCTGACTCGCGTAAATCTCAAAAGTGTGAAGTAACTTTTGGCAGGTATATATTGCCAATTTTGGTCAGGGCATCAGTGCATGTCACTCACTGCACTACACCTTGGTCCACCACCCCGACGATGTCTTCGTTCTTTGGCCTGTGAGTCATTTGCTTCACATACTCTCAAGTCATGAAGCCAACTCGCAGGATCGTGGCGCTTATCGCGCCAGAGGAAAGACGCGCACCTTTAAGCCCCGCAAGGATGTCCCCGAAGGCACGAAGCAGTACCAGTTGCGCAAGTACGCCGAAGCGACGCTGGTGAGCATGGCTTGCGTCCGGGCGACGAGTCTGACGCGCGATGATGGTTCATTCAAGGGTTCGGGCAACTTGAGGCTCGCTGTGCAGCTCCCCGAGGGTGAAGATCTGAACGAATGGCTTGCTGTTCACGGTATGCGCCCAGTGTCCATAAACCGCGCAGAGATGGATGCATCCACTTCCAGCCGTTGACTTTTTCAATCATTTGAATATGCTGTACGGTACGGTGACGGAGTTTTGTACAGCCCAAGAGGTGTGTCCAGGACTCTGCATTGATCCAACTCGTCGCTCATCGCATGGACAGTGTCCGATCATGTCTGCTGGTCCTCGGTAAGAGAGACGGTGCATGTGCTTGTCCCGCGCCTAATCGATCCCGAGGTACGAGTACTTGTGGGAAGATGGTATCAAATACAAGAGGCCTACCAAACTTCCAGCCCCGGAATATGTCGACGCCTTGATGAACTGGGCGCAAAACATTCTGGACGACGAGAACGTCTTCCCAAACAAGATAGGTAATTGACAAGCAGTCCTTTCGGCTCCTGCGATCCTCTGAACCCTAGCTTCTCCCGTTAGGCATTCCCTTTCCGCGCAATTTCCGGGACACTGTCCGAACTATTGTTCGAAGGTTGTTCCGTGTCTATGCTCATATCTATAGCAACCATTTCGATCAGATTTGTGCCTTGGGTATTGAAGGTACGGTCCAATTCTTGTTCGTGTGCGAGAGTGCTAATCAGATCCCCCACGATTTAGCGCACCTGAATACCAGCTACCGTCACTTCTTCTTATTCATCAACGAAGTACTTCTCCCACAGTTCTAGGGTGCCTCCTGCTTACACTGTTTTCGCTGTCTTACAGTTCGACCTTGTCGAGAAGAAGGAGCTAGCACCACTAGATGAGCTCAATGATGCTATTCTAGCTGAGGATAAGACGCGATGATACCGTCGATCTCTTGTTTCTCTTACATGAGGATCTTTGATCGAACCCGAGCGTTTCATACCAGAGACGTCGTGTTACTCGATATACTACATGTGAAATGCATTGTCCTGTCAATGTCGTCTGCGCACTTGGCGTATGTGTGTACATCAATAATACAGGTGTCCTTTCGTGGACGTGTGACAAAATGTGTGGAAACCAGGGATTAATGGAGATGTCCAATGCGTACTGTATATCGTGTTTATGCGCGGAATCGAGGGAGGGCCAAATGATACAGCTTGAGGGAAAACACGAGAGCGGGAAGGAAACGAACTTCCGATTCGATCGATTTCGAGAGGGAACTGGATCTCAAAAATACAGAAAGGTCCTCTTTCGAGAGTGTTTCGAGGGTGGGTATTGTAACTGTTGGTACTACGGCTAAATCGTTCGCTAAGCGGTGCTGAGTAGAACTTCAAGATGAATCGTATTAAAAAAATACCTTGACGGCAGACCACTGCACTACAAGTGTTTTTAGCCGTTCTTGGAGCGCTTGTCGACAAGAGTCGCAAGATAGCTGATCGCCTAGTGGGGCGAGAGCCGACTCCATGGTACTTATTGATAAATCTTCCAGGTACCAGGTCAGTCCTACATTTTTTTTTACATTACAAGTCCCCACCTGGCCGTGCGTCCCATGCAAGGTAAGCGGACGCCAATGCCCACGCTCGAGTCAACTTTTTTTGTTCTGCAAAATCGCATGTTGTGGTAGGAGGGTGGGGGGATGGGGGTGGTAAAAGAAGACGTTTGAGCGCGTCTGCGCGTCCAAAATGCAGGAAAAAGAGTCGTTTCAAGTACAAGGGACCAATTCTTTCAGCCATCTCGTCCGTGAGTGAAGCGAGTGAAAACGAGAGCAAATATGCCGAAGTCGGAACAGCAAGGTCATACAAGTCGTGAGATGCAGCGAGGGCATAGAGCTCCAGTGGGTAGATGGGTGCGAGTGACAGAAGAAGGCCGTGGAGGGAAGTGGTAGGGGAAACGTGCGTTCGGAGTGAGATCCCGTACGTGCTCATGGCATGGAGTGCAGCTGCAATCGATTCGAATGAAGGTGAATAATGGGAGCAGGACATGTCGTAAACCGCGTGCAATACAATGTTGAGGACAGTCGAAGTTCCTGGAACGAGAACAACGGGACCCATGGGTCCAGGCTTTTCCTTTGTGGATGGTGGCAGTAGAGAGTTGAAGTTATTGTCTGAGGCAGTCAGAAGTATATGCGTGTGGACATAGAAGAAAACCGAGTCGGAGGTAAGAAGGACGAGGTCAGGAGGTAGGGCATGGTTTTGGGAGCCAGGAAAGAATGTGGTCGACACCGAAACCAAGGTATTGTCATCTGGAGGAGAATCCACCGGGGAAGCGGTAAACGATTCCTAGTAGCGCAGCGAGAATGAATATCACGATCGGAATGGTCGAACACGAAAATCGCTTACTGGTGGGGTGGGGACCTGCGTTGCCGCTACACCGGTCCCTGGCTCGACCCAGCCGGACACCGGTTTTTCCGGTGCGGGCATTTCGATGTCAAGTGGTTCAGAGACGAATTGGAGGACGAATTCCCAGTCTGTGTTCTCGAGGGAAGTGGACATTATACCTGGTACAACAGAGGGGGGAGTGTAAATACAAGATTCGGGTACGTGGAGAGTGGGGGATGCGGTGGAGATGGGACGCTAAAGAGAACAGGGGAATTATCCAGATCGTCCGCAACGAATCGCTCCATGACTCGCGGAGCATGAAATCCACAGCGGAGTCAAACCCGATTCGCGGCACGCAATGCCGCTGCTAATCTTGGACCACTCACCGTTGCAATTTGATTGCTAATCCAGAAGCCAATAAACTGAATGCTCTACAAATATTGTTACAAGACCTGCATGCAATACAGATTCCTGCAACGGTGGTGTCTTAGACAACATCGTAAGACAAAGTAAAAGTCTCCACCTACTCATTCCCCAAGTCCGAACCCCACTCTGCGGTTGTCATGTTACGTCAACCTGACGCCTCTTCCCATCTTTGATCTTGTGAATCTCTTCTCGCTGCCCAAAGTTGCCATCGTGTAGTTCCTGAACAATGTCTAGCATTGGATAACCAAGACAAACGGTGCAATTACCATATTCGCGAGCCGCTTTGCGGTGGAGACGGCGTTCAGCTTATCCAACACTTTGTCTTCTGGGAGCACCAATGCGGTTAGCTTCATGCCTAGATTGTAATACATCAATTCATGTCCCTTGACGCCCGATGAACACATACCGATGCGTTCCTCTATCATCAACACTCGCTGTTCGTCCTTTTCTGTAACAAAGCTGATCGCAACTCCCCCCTTTCCGGCACGAGCCGTTCGACCGACACGGTGGGTATATTCTTCCGACTCGTTCGGAAGATCCCAGTTGATTATCATTGCTACGTCTTCGATATCCAAACCACGAGCACCAACGGCCGTCGAAACTAGAACTGGGACAACGGCTGAACGAAATAATGATAGTGACGCCAGGCGTTCGCGCTGCGTAAGGCGAGAATGCAGTGCCGTACTCCGGATCAAGAGGGTCCTCAGCAAGCTCGTAAGGTAGGCGGCAGTGCGAGGCTTCGTACAGAATATCATTGTAGGAGGAGGTTGGGTTATATCCTCTTCCTGTGCCTGTGCAATTTTTCGGGATGATTTTGACTTGCCACTTTTCGTGTTCCCGGATTTTCTTGCGGGCACTGGTGGGGCACGGCGGAGTGATAATGTTTCCTCCGGTGGATGGCAGAGAAGGTAAAATAGATAACTTTCCCGTACATGGGACGGAACAAGGATGTAACGTTGTTTTAAACTTGCCACTGTCTCCACTCTGAAAGGGACGGTGAGCTCAGGACTTATGAGAACGGATCTACTCACGGAGATTTAGTACAGTGGAAAAACGGCTTCATCTTGCCTTGTTTCGGAGGCATAGTTGCTACAGATTCAACGGAAGGTGTTAGTGTGGCCGTGAAGAGACATGTTTGTCGACCGGTGGGCAGGATATTAAACAAGTATGATAACTCCGGAGTAAATGTGGGTGTCAAGAGACGGTCCGCTTCGTCAAGAACCTATTCAACCCTTCATGAGAGTGGGCCCATACCTTAGAACGAGAGGTGACTGACCAGAAATTTTATTCTCGAGAGGTCCCAATCACCACTGCTACTTTTGAGGTGGTCTACGATACGGCCAGGTGTAGCGACCACTACATGGGGGCGACCATCGAGCTCAAGAGCCTGAGTCATCATGTCCATACCCCCAACAATGACCGATGTACGAATACTTAATGGGACACCAAGCACGGCAAATTGTTCCGATATCTGAAACGCTAGCTCGCTAGCAACATCAAGGTTCAGTTTGTACATCACATAATAGATCCAGATTCCCCATACCGTGTTGGAGTGAGAACGAGGGCGAATATTCCGTACGGGTCATCGGATAGTTTTTGAAGAATGGGGATAGCGAACGCAATGGTTTTCCCGGAGCCTGTTTTAGCATGGCCGATGCAGTCTCTCCCTACAAAGAAAATAAAGTCAATAAACTGTACAGGGCAAGCTGAGCTAACCAGGTCGCACCTGCCAAAATCGGTGGTATACAGGCGGCTTGGATCTCTGTCGGTGTATGAATCGACATGCGATGAAGAGCAGCTTCCAAGGCAGATGAAACCCCCATATCGCTGAATGTCCTAGTCGAGTGCTTCGCTGTCTGCGCTAGTCTTGGCTCGGCTGTGCGCGTGGACTGACTGGTATGAAACAGCTTGAGACGTCCGCTGTCCTCGAACGCTTCCCGCGCACCCGAATCCGCGCGTTCGTGCTCGATCTGTCCATTATCTTCTTCCTGTAAATCATCTTGGTCTTCTGGGTCGTTTTCCGAGCTTGCAGAGGAAACAGAGTTCGACTCGTCATCAATCCCTACAAAGTCTTCAGAATCGAAGGACGCGGAAGAAACGACGCGAATTTTTTTGCGAGGAGGTCCTTCCTGCAACCGGAGGAGGTCGTCGGTTGTTAGTTCGTCATGATTTTGTCTCGCCATTGAACGTCACAAAACCGGATTGATCCAAAATCACTTTGTGCGAGGCTCGCCAAATTTGGTAGCCTTCTGAGTCGGAACTCGGAAGTCATGGAGAGTAATACAGAAACTACTATCATTACAATCTATCATATCCGGAGGTGTTCGGTTCGTTAGAAAAGAGAGGACACGAAGGAACTAAGGATGGGTTAAAAAGCGCAAGATCGTCCATGATACTAAAGCCATTCGCCACTAGACCATAATCCATCAAGTTGTATCCTGCAGAAGGGAAGATGTCTAACTGTGGTAACGTCAGGGAGACTTGAGAAACTGGATTTCCCCAAAGCTTTGAAAGCTGTTCCTGATCGGGGAAGGGTATAGAGTTCACAAAGTCATCCTCGTACGGTTGGGGTGAACGGCACGGTTTGGGGGAGGGTGAAGCCTCAGGCGATACCTGAGTGATTTCAGGTTTCGGTTAATTAAATTTCGAACAGGAGAGGATGCTTACAAGGTCTATCATACGAGGCAGGCCCGGGCGTTGGATACCCACACTTGGCGAATCTTCAAGTTGCCAACTCGTCTGTGCGGGTGAAACAAACGGTGAAAGCAACTGCGGCAAATGGAGTGGGGAGAGTGAGGCCGCTGTAGACAAAGGTGACACAGAAGCGGGACTTGGAAAAGTAAGGCTGGACTGCGACGCTGGGGAAGAAAATGTGGGGTCGTGGAGGGCGGCAAACATGCTCTCGCAGTAGGGCGACTTTGTTCGGCGGGTTCGAGTCGGCCCTACTGAACGCCCAGAAGTTGCGGTATTCCCTCTCCGTTTAGCCTTTATTGAAGGTTTCTTTGTGTTCCCGTGGAATGGCCCAGCCTTGTAGAAAGGGTATTTTGCGCGGTGTTCATCACGGACAACCGCAGCTCGGTTGAACCAATATTCCTTTTCGGTATCCGAGAGCATGTTCCAGCATTGACCAGCAATGCGACTGAGATTCTGTTGACGCTTCTCGATTTCCGGAGGCACCGCTCGTCTCTTGAGAAAATCAGAACGATACAGCATGAATGCGTTGGGGGGTCGAGGGATACGTTGAGACGCGATATGCTTCTCGGAGTCAGGTTTTGAAACGAACGTGGCCTGCGAAGTCGGGAGCATAGCGCAATGAAGAAAGAGGTGACGCGTAATCGATGCGGATGCCTTCAATGACAAAGAAAACCAGTTCCTTTGGGTGCCTCGGTATATCGTGTCTCAAAAGAGTCTACAGCAAAAGCGGAAGGGTCAGTGGTCATCTGCGGGATTGAAAATGCACCACGAACCAAAGAGATTGTGACGCGCTCAAGTTGGCCGGTCCTTTCAGTGATGATGTGCGGAGTGAGTTCTTGGGGAACTCTTTATAGGAGACGATGACCATGAGAGGAACTCCGAGCGAGTACATGGTTACATTGAACGGCATTGTGATGAAAGAGCTGTTTCACAAAGTAGATAGGGATCACCTCAGATGGTGGGCCGCTCAAGCACGAGGGTATAGACACGTGACCAGAACAGAGCAAGCTCGGAAGCTCGCGGCAACACGATGCAGATTGCAGATCTGGCATTTTACATGCCACGTCCGCGGATGAATGAAAGGGGTTGTCGCTGTCGAAAAGCCAGATTTCGGAAATTGTACCGTACGCACCATGTCATCAGGTCTTTACCATTATTAGTTGCAAAGTTGCATGCTCGACGAATGTTCGATCGGTATCAGATACGAGTATCGGTGAGGAGCTGGGTGTCAGGGGAGTCGATGTTAGATTAAAAAGACGTGTTGAGCCCTGATCGAAAAACAACACGAGGCGCGCTTCTCTACAGACACACGGCAGGTTGCGTTGGCCAGGTAGCTTTGGGTGAAAGGAAATGAGAAACAGAAACAGATCGGCGGACACAACCTCAGTACAGCTCGCCTAACGGGGTGTCGATGGAATTGACCACAAGCCCCACGCAGGACGGGAAAGGAAAGCAATAACGATTGAGCGTTCTCAATAAAACGTCCATCTTCTAGGAGCTTGCTGCCTTTGATTATATAGAAAATATATAATGGAAATATGGGTACCGAAGACGAACTACCGTGTTTGTCCTTTTTCGGGAATGTCACTTAAACTCTTGATAGACTGCAAGAAACGACGCACGTGGACCTATAGTGATTCTGGAATGACCCAACATGTCGTACCCGCCGCCTTTTTCACTCGATTCATAATTGCTAACCCCTCATTTTCCTCTGGGACTTCTTCTATCAAAATGATGTCAATGCCCTCCCGCTCGAGCGTCAGCAATCCATCAAAAAGACGGTGTGCAATGAGGGTCATCTCTGACAGGGACCCTAGAGGGTAACGATGCCATTGTATTGCTGGGTCCTTGAAAAGCGACTTGACCAAGACAGACTCGGACGGAGCCAACAGCCCCACTTTTAGGGGTATGTTTGCAGCCATGGAAGTCTTGAGGGATGCCAGGAAAGTGGAAGGAGATATGACGTTTGTTCCGGGGGGTGGATGAGAAGTTGACCTTAGTAACGTCACGGGAACGGCGGGTGCGTAGTGACGATATTTCATGCCTGGAGTGGTTGGGGCTTGTTCGATGGCGTCGTCGACAAAGTCGCGACGATGTACAAGAACTCTGGGTATCGAACATGCAGGGTGAGCAAGCTTGAGCGCTGTTTCTATCTGCTCGACGGTGATGCCACCTGGCCTGAGAATGCGAATGTTGCCGTCTTTGTGCAAGCCATCAAGCACTGTGCTCTCGAGGCCAACGTCGCAGGGGCCGCCATCTAGGATAAGCCGGATCTTGCCGTTGAGATCGCGGAAAACATGTTCGGCGCGAGTGGGACTTGGTTTGCCTGAGGAATTTGCACTTGGAGCAGCGAGGGGGGCGTCGGCAACGGCGATGAGGGCGCGTGCGACTGGATGGGACGGCATTCTGACGGCGACGGTGGGATGGCTGGCGGTGATGATGCTTGGTATCTTGGAGATGTCGCTGGGGAAGAGGAGGGTGAGGGGGCCGGGCCAGAAGGCCTTGATGAGGGTCTGATATGACGGAGGGATTGAGAAATCTGGAGGGAGGATGGCGTGAAGCATTGTGTGGGAGGAGACATGAACGATGAGGGGATTGTCGGGGGGACGACCTTTGGTAGTGAATATGCGGGAAGCTGCTCGAGGGTCGAGTGCGAGTGCGGCGAGGCCGTAGACGGTTTCGGTGGGGAATGCGACTGGGTGGAGAGCATGGATATCGCGGGATGCAGCGGAGATGGCAGCGAGGGTATCTTGTGAGTCAACGTGAAGACGTCCGTCGATATCAAAGTGGATCGAACACGGGTCACATTTGAGGATCTGCGTAGAGAACGACATCCGACGAGTACGACCGAGAAAAGACAAGTGCGACAAATATCTACGACGCATTCTTAGGCATGTTCAGTCCAACCCTTCGTGCAGTCGCCTCGATTCTCTCCTCGGCAGTCAGGTCAATCAACGGGTTGTATCTCTCTAGAAGCGTCTCCACAAGACCATCAGCATCCACAGCTCCATAAATCCTCCACAACGCCCACCTTGTGCTCCCGCTGTGATCGCATAAACGTCACAATATTCTCCACGTCGCCTCGGAAGGTAGAGCACTCGTCCGATTGTCGCTCAAACAGTCTTCGGAAGTGGTCCGCAATCTCTTTGTTTCGTTGCGTTCTTGGCGAGTTGCTCTGGAAAAAGACTCAGTTCGACAATACACCGCACCACCATCGAATTTTTTCTTACCGCTTTTGCAACTTCTCTGACCACTCCGCGGTAAAGTCGGGAGGCCATGTTAACGTTGGTCATTGCCATAGCACTGTCAAAGCCCGCCAATGCAACAAATTGCATAAAGTCGTGGGATTGTCCACACTTGCATTGTCATCCTGGACCAACACCGTTGTTGGTCCACCAAATCCTCCAGTTCATAAAGCCTGCTCAGATGGCTTCTACTCACTCATCCCCACCCCGTCATGGTCAGGTATCGCGCTCCTAGCTCCTCTGTCGCGTCGTCATCGTCACCTCCTCGGAAGCCTTTTGTCCAGGTTCGTCGTTACGCGCCAACAAGATATCGCCAGTAGACTGACGGTACACAGTGGACCAAGAAGGCGCACGTAACAACACGTCGCTTTCACCCCATAGACTTACACGGTGCAAGAGGTGACGCCAAGGTTGCCGTAAAACGTCTCTACTATGATAAACACTTGGTCGTCCCGTGCCACGCATATGTGGGAAATGTACGTTTACTCTAGCCCCGTTTCTCCGTCTCCCTCACTAGCTGTCGTAAAGATCGGCCCTAATGTCGATGAGCGAATGTTAATGGCACACTTCCGGTCATGCGGAAAGGTGCTGGCAGCAGAAATCCACAGTTGTGGTGGAGTCGCCATGACTAGCACCCCTGTGCCAGCTGGCTATCTCAAGAACATGCCATTCTATCAATACGGTATTGTGACTTTTGGGTCGAAGGCCATCAGGCAGAGAGCCATGATGCAAGATGACACCCTTGATAATCGCAAACTAACCGTAAGTCACCCATTGTTCTTGGGCCAAACGGAGGGCTAAGATGGTCTCATCCAGGTTGCCATCACGATAGCAGAACTTCCGGAGGTGTTGGACAAAATCTCCAAGCGCCTCAACCAATACCGGGCAAGGCAGGAGCCGCTAGATGTAGACCGTGCAGAGAGAAGTGCCTTGCGGTAGGATGATTCGTGACTTTTTTAAACTAATGCTCACTCGACAAGTCAGATCGCTGAGGATGGAGCCGACTGTGCTCCTTGACCCCGGGGATCGTATGAGCTACCATCCACCGCGTAGCCGGCTGCGGTTTATGGGTGTCTCGCTTCCAGAGGGAATCTTGTGAAGATATCGCTATCTAGTTATGTATATGATTTCAGTCGTCCTTGTGTGTCCTGTAGTTTGTATGGATCACGGAGCTATTCAGTGCCACATTCGCACATTGTCAGCCGGGTAAACAAGTTTGGCCCATTTCGCATCTTCCAACTTCTTTCGCGACACCCATCCTCCAAGGACGAGTGGACGCTAGCGCTCATCCACCCCCGCCCATCCACCGGACCTCCTGAAATCTCAGTTTACCGCCTTATCTGCATGGAACTGGCCTGACTACACGACGTGCAGGTAAGATCAGATCTGCTACGCAAACTCGTCCTACAAATCAACCCAATCGGACCGACCCCATAGCATTTGCTACCTCCTCGTACAATGGCCAAAACAGCTACTCTCAACCCAGCATCCACGCCTTTCTTTCCCGGTGGCGTGCGTGCTGGCGAGGACGGTGACGGCGGGTCCACTCCCTTCGGTCTTGTAGTTCCCACACCGTTTCGAGAGCAGGATCGGGCCTCCGTCTCGGGCCTCTCCAACTCTCCCGCCGGACACTGGTCCGTACGCACCTCGCCAAGGCCTGCCACTCAGGGCAGCGAGAACCAGGCACGCCCATCCGACGTGCACTTCCACGCATCACCAACCACTCCCGATATCTCATCAACCACACGTCATCCAGAGCTGGACAGACCACTCAGTCTCCCTCGCACCCGCGAGATGAGCACCATTGGAAGCTTAGAGGCTCTCCCAGAAGCAGACGATACGCACGGATCTGTCACCACCGACGAAGGCGCGCGGCTACCTGCAGATGCCCCATTTTTCTCCCCACTCATTCAGTACTCGAGGGGTCGCATCAACACGCCGCCGGTCAACATCTTGAACAATTCGTCCCGTTCTTCATCCTTCAACGTCAACGGTCCATTCGTATCTTCGTCCCCCGTGTCATCCTTAGATTCCGGAAGTCAGTTCACCTCGGGTGGAGATTTCTCGCAGAACCTCGATGCCCAGCTCAGAACATCCCCCCTTATCCAAGATATCATCGAGCGTCTGCTGCGATGCGAGTTTACAGCTCAAGATGTTCAGCGGGAACTCCGCGATGTCCACCGCAAAGTCGATTTCCTTGTCGAGCGTTCATTTAACAATGCACCGCAAGCTGCCAGCTCACAGCCCGAGTTCAAGGATCCGTTCGCGCCCACCGGTCAGCCGGCTACTTCGTTAACAGTACCAAGAGCATCTTTTAGCGCGGCTATCGCCCCGAACCAGTCTCCACCGCCCGACGATATATCCCAGATATCACAGCGCTTAAATACCTTGACTACATCTGTTGGTCAGCTTCTCGCGTTACAGACGCAACAACATATCCAGGGCGTCACCACTCTTGGTCGGCTCACCCCTCATACGCCAGATATCCCTCCCAATCACCAATTCGGGGTCAATATCAGTCCTAATTCTGCGTTGTTGGGTCATGGGCTACCCAACCGACCTGAATTGAGGACTGCTGCTCGTGTTCCGAACCCTCCAACGCGAACGTGGTCTGCAGGGAACCTCGAGTTACCTTTGAGGATGGATAATGTTGCACCTCTCGGACGCAACGACCCTGTGCGTGACAAGCGCCGATCCGTCACTGCGGGGTTGATACGCAGGGAATCGGTTGGCGTGAGCATGGCCATTTCCCAGTATCCACACGTTTCTGACCGGATGACTCAGATCATTGAAGGGCAAGGCAGTGACTGGTCAGGCAGTTCTCCTCGCGACAGCGGTCCCATAATTTCTAAATGGGAACAGTTGAATCTCGCACCTGACTTGCTTCGTTCCCTGAGTAAATTTGGGTAATTTGATTTCTCACACTTGCCAGCTCACCGAGGACTGATACAGTTGTTGTTAGCGTTGGTCCGCCTAATAAGATTCAACAACGAGCTCTTCCTTTCCTTCTTCGAGGTTCCGACATCATTGCACAAGCTCCTCCTACACAAGAGCGCATCGCCGCTTATGTCATACCGGCCATTCAGGTCGCTGTGGTCAACACATCGGGTAGACCACCCAACAGGGGCCCACTTGCTGTGATGATATCCACCACGGTGGACCAGGCAACACAGGCGCAACGCATGATTCGGGATTTGGGGGGTCCTATTGGCATTCGATCAGCATTAGGAGTGGGCACGTCGACAAATATGAGCGACCTCACGCAGGAGCTGCGCCTTCTTCAACAGAATATGCCTCACATCATCTGTGGCACGCCCCAAAAATTGCATGCGTTATTTACTTCCCCAGGAGGTCTTACCGGCACAGAGGTCCGCTTCTTGGTGCTCGATGAAGTCGATCAGTTGATTGCTCGAAACCTGCATGAATTCGTTTTCAACATCGTCAAGTTGTTCCCTCCCCCAAGGTCTCGTCCCATGGGTCCCGGCACCCCAACGCCAAGTTCCAATGGCTCTGGTCAATCGCCATTCACCTCGTTCGACCCCAATAATCCGCTGGCAGGGGTAGTGAATTCTGGACGAAGATATTCCACCGTCCCTCCATCGCCGCCCAACGATCTCGGGAACAACATCATCGAGCGCCAAACAGCCCTGTTTTCGAACACGGTGCCCCAGGATGTTCTGAACCTTGCGACGGCTATCCAGCTTAGAGAACCCGTTAGAGTCTTGGTACGCCGGGATGGCAACGTCACGAGCACTGAGACGAGTCAAGGTTCCCGGGGGTTGAGGCAGTTTTACTTGTACCTCGCCTTCACTGCTGGCGGTCGTGCGGAGTCCACAAACGTCGGCGCTCCGGGTGGCGGTCACGGGATCATTGGCTCGGGTAGGGGGGCATCGAGCGTAGAAACTGCCCAAGCTCGAGAGTGGAAATTGGATGCATTGGCTGACATCTTTGATGACGTCGAGGTCAACCAAGCGATTGTTCATGTCGGTGGAATGAATGCTTTGGATTCTGTCGTACACAAATTGGCAAGTCGCGGATTAGAGGCTGTTCCCCTCGTGAGTCCATTAGTTTGACGTCGCGACAGAGCTGACCTATGTCTTCAGCATGGAGAAATGAATGCGGGAACCAAGTTGGCAGCTTTGAACAAGTTCAGAAATTCTGGATCTGTCATGATGAGGCAACCAATGACCAAGGTGTTGGTCGTCAATGAAGTTCAAGTCAAGATACCCGAAATTTCCCATGTGCCTCTCATTATCAACTATGGTATGTACGGCTATCCTGGATACTTGTCTCTGTTGCTAATGACTTTGCAGATTTACCCAAAGCAGTAGAAGAATACGCTCATCGGTAAGCATCGACACCTTTTGTTTGTCCTCGCCTATAATGACATTTGAATAGCGTCGCTCCTGCCATTGCATCAAGTTACGCACGTGCTGGTGTCATCATCAACTTTGTAACTGCAACTGGCGGAGATGTTGAGATGCTGCGTTCCATTGAATGTTTCTACAAGTAGGTATTTCAGGTTTGTTCACAGGGGCCTAGCTCACGGCGCTCTGTTTTGTAGGATAAAATGCGTACGTTCGTTCCTCCCTCCAATCCGAGCATTGACTGACATTCCACAGCCTGAAGTTCCGATGAGTCTTCGCGATATTGTTTAAATTTTCACGATCTTCCATGTTCCTGTATCCCTATGTGCATGGGCCACTTGCTGATACTATAGGCCCTGTTTGCTTATTCACGCCATCAGTTACCCTACTATATCACCGCATACAGGCAACCCTCCGGTCACTGATCCGTTCTATACCCATATATCCAGCACCACAAAACCACAACGAACGAAACTGTTTCCGTACTAACCTGATTGTCGTTTGCTCTGACATTTCCCCAATCTTTACCACTGTATAGCAGAAGTTTCTCTTTCACTATGACTACGTTCCCTTGCGTATACTGTGTTACATGATTTCTGTTCTCTTCTAGCGGATACATACTTTATACATCAACATTGGACAGCCAATATCTTGAGTGTACCATCTTCGCTGCATGACGCAAGATACCTTTCGGTAGGTCTATCTGTAGAGTGCCATGCCAGTCTGTGAATCTGGTCGACATGAGCCACGCTGTGAATCAGGTTGAGCCTGCTGGAGATGGTTCTTGAAATAAAGCATACCCGATAGGAATCGATCCCGTAACTTCCCATTTTCCTGGAACAGCAATTTGATTAGAGTGGATGAAAATCTCACCCGTTTCCAAACCGACTGCGAGTGAACGCCTAACTATGATCAGACCCATGGTCTAGCCAAAGTAAGGGATTCTGCTTACCTCGCTGCGTCCAGGGTGCAAAACGCAACTGCAGTCGCTGCCTCCGCGAACTTGAGCGTGGAGAGGCAGGACCAAGAAGCTGGGCCGTCTCTCGAAGACCAGATTTTTACCTATCAAATAATCAATGGGAACACACTACCCATGCCAGAGACAAAGACACGCACCGTCTTGTCCCGCGAGGCAGTGGCAAAGACGTCTCCTTCGCAACTCCACGCACAGTCCCAAATAATTCGAGCGTGGGACTTGTCTGCGGCGACCGGGAAATATCCTGCAGAACGAAATGGATCATGCACGAAACACAAGATCGCCTAGTGATGATGTACCGTCACCTCGCTTTTCAAACAGTCTCCACGTGCGATCGCGACTGACAGTGACGATATATTGATCGTCCGGGCTGAAAGCGATGCGTGTGACGGTGAGTGAGTGTCCCTCCAAAGGCGAACCAAAGGGCTGGTATGTAGACGTCGAGTACACCCGGACCACGGCGTGTTGTGGGGAGGTAGCCTTGCACGCTGTGGCCAGTAGATCACGAGCGTTGGAAGACGCGATCGTTATAGACTGGTTAATATGGCGTTAGCACCGCGTCTTCAAGGACCCAAATGCATCGTCACCTCGTAACCGTGACCAAAGACCTTTTCAATTTCGGGCCAGAGCGTCGTGAGAGCGAGTTCACCTTCAAAGGGACGCCCATCTCGCCGTAAGGAGTCCAATTGAACTGGCGCTATCAAAAGAACAATGTAAGAATGGTAGACAATGGCTCGGAGAGAACACTCGCACCCTCGCTAACCGCTTTATTTGATAATCCCAATGGAGGAACGTGAGCCGCAGCCGGGCGTTTTTCCTAACAGAGTCATCAGCATATTTGCAACTTACAGTTGTTATAACACCTTACGGTACTCTCCACCACACCGCGCACGCCCAGCTTCTGAACGGCCTCCACGAACCCCGAAGGTGCTTCGAAAACACGGGCGACCTTCTCATCCGCGGCACTTGCGAAACACCATGGACCAAGCCAAGTCGCACCTACAAGGTCGTATCCATGTACTTGAGGACGCGCTAGTTCATGCCATACCCCCGACGAACTACGGCTAGAAGAAGACGATTGAATAGCACCATGGACACGGGTCGTCTGATCCAACCTGTCCCACTTAGCTAGACACGCACATACACCCACTCGACATAACTCACCCAACCGAGAGCACGTATTCCCCAGCAGGACTCCAATCAAGGTCCTTCACTGGCCCAGTGTGCCCACTGATAGCTCCGATCTCTTCCCACTGGACGGGATCCACGTTGCTTCCTGCCGCCTGTAAAGATCGCCAACGTCTGCACCCTCCATTCCACCCCCAGCCCATTACCTCATTACCTTGTGTGGTTCTTGCCCAAAGTCCACTGACAAATCCTCCGAGTCGTTGTCCACCGACATCTCCAAACCGCTGTCGATTGATCCATATTGAACCGGCTGTGACATCACTGGATGTGGCTGAGCGCAAGATTTGACTTGGAGACCACAGAATCATTGAAGAATCCGTCGAACTGGATAGGAGAGTCGGCAGTGACGAAGCGCCCTCTGAGACAGCTGGCGCCCATGCTAGTGACGTTACACCTGCTTCATGTCCGATGAGCAGCGCATCAAAGGTTATGGTATATTGTTGGATTCTTGTAAACGCCTAGTCACAGAACCCGTGAACAAGATAGGAAAGGGACACACCCATGATCTTTGGACTTTATTGTTATGATATGACGTTTGAGCGAGATCTGTTTTCCGCCTTCTTCGCCCTCCGTTGGATCCGCGAGTGAAGCTTCAAAGGCATCTAGTAGATCGTCACTAAGTGTGTCCGTACTTTGGTTCCCGTCACTCTGATTTTTCGCAATCCGCAGGACACCGATGTCCCACAATCTGATTGTTCCATCCTGAGAACCAGAAGCGAGCATTAAATGATCGTTAAAAGGAGCCGCCGTAGATGGTGTGTGGAAGGCCAGGGCTCGTACCCAGTCTTCATGACCCGGAAGAGCGACTGAACGGACAAACTATCGCAATATGAGGTGAAGAAATGGAATCGACGATAAACCCGAGGCGCACATTGCTATCAGAACATGTCCAGATATGGATGCTTCTGTCAGTCCCAGCGATGGCAAGGATAGTAGCTATCGAATGGATCATAGGTTAGTATTAATTGCCGAGCTTAAATTCTAAATCAATACCAACCTGCGGAGTGAGGAAGCGTTTCGACGGCTAGCGCCAGCGGGTACTTTCCCTGAAGCGAGATGAGTTGAGATACCTCAATTCCGAGTGTGACTAGTATAGGCCAGTCAGGTCAAAAAGCCCAATCACATATACAGTGAAGCGACTGCGTACGAGTGCCTTGGTCATCGACGATAGTACGTATCTTCCATATCTTGACAGAGGAATCGGAGCTACCTGTTACAAGGAGACCACCCGACACAGAAAGAGCGGAGATCGGTCGTAAATGTGCGTGTTCGGTGACCGTATTCCTCCACTGATGTCCACTGCTGCGTCAGCCTGAGGTACAATGCGAAGGGGAAGGCTATCATGCTTTTTCGAACTTTTTCCAGAACCGAACGTGCCCTTCGTCGTCTGCACTCACGAGAACGTCGTTGTGCAGAAATCGCACGCAAGTCACCAAACCCTTGTGGCCTGCGAGAGTTTCACGCACACCCTCGTCATCTTGGTTCTACAGGGCCTGGAGAGATCAGTTGAGGAACAGAAGAAGAAATATGGATCAAGTCACGTCGATATTCCACAAGGCTACAAGACGACCTGTTCCAAACGCTACACAGGTAGAGTCGGGTGACGCATGGGCCACATGGTTGAAGCGATTGGCGGATGCTGCAATGTAAGCAGTCGATACTTGAACCATCCGGTGCCGGCAATACTAGTTGGTATTAAACGGAACGGTACAAAGATCCGATCCTATCCAAGGTCACAAAGGTACGTGACGTGTCACAGTCTCTAGCTAATATGCAGCCAAGTCGATGCCCTGGGCCTGGATGTTCGCCAAATATATGCTCTCCTCAGCCAAAATAAGGAGCCCAGACTTTGTGAAGACCATGTTGGCTGACGTGCTATTCAAGAAGAATTTTCCGATGAGCGTGCCCTCGGAATTCCATACTTGCGCTCCATCCGCACATCCAGAATAAACATTGCCGTTCGTGTCAACTTGGATGCCATCTGGGACGCCAGAATCGCTGAATGCAAAGACACGGCGGTTGGTGAACATGTGGGTCACTGGATCGACGTCATACTGGTAGCTGTTGCAACATAGAGTAAGAACACCCGTGGGCGACCAATTCAAAGCAGCTTACATTGTAGCAGGCCGCTCATGATCGATCCCCTCCAAACCACTGAATACACCCGTGTCAGACCTAGAGATCTGTTTGTAAATCATCGCAGCGGGGATATCCAAAAGCACTCACACGTATGCAAATCTCCCGTCTGCAGTGAAGGCAATGCCATTTGGGTGTACGAGCTGATCAGCAACCACTCGGACATGTCCACTTGATGGATCGAAACGGTAGACCTGCGAAGGCAACATCGGTCGGGGGCGGAACCGAAGCATCCAGCCATAGCTACGCGACTCCGTCAGATTTACTCACCCCTTGATACAAGGGAGACTCACGTTGGGTCCGTGAAAAACACGATATCGGTCCCAGGCAATACCTTGATATCGTTCAGGGAGTTGAATTGCCTACCGTAGAAGTTGTCCAACATGACGGTGGTATTGTATGGTGGGCTGGGGTTCACGAGCACAAGTGAAGGAGGCAGAAGTGCACGTCCTGACGTGATAAGGAGGAGATTTCCCTTGTAAAGACCAGTCCCACCATTGACCATTTGTACAGTGTCAGAAAGGTCCAGCTGAAGACGTGTAAATAATGTCCTCCATGCTTGTAGCAAACATCACTCACGGTCTGGATTTGCATTTGAACTGAACCCGTTGCAGTAGCAAGGATACTATCAAGTTCGCTCATGTTGAGGATCGAGACGACGCTGTTATTATGCCAGCCGCTATAACCCAGAGGACCACCATCATTGCTGGAGAAGAAAACGAGGTTGAGGCTGGGAACGTAGATTGGCGCTTCGTGGGCAAAGGAAAAGCCTGGCCGCGAGGCAACAAGCCGAACAGTAGCATTCGGTCCCGTGATATCCAGAAAGGAAGGATCAAAGACTTGGATGAAGGGTGGGGTCGCGTTGGTGGGATTAAACCCTACCACGGAGTTGTTTGTACGCCACTGAGTGTAACCCGCACCTACAACATTATACTCAAGGGGGTTAATGAACTGAATGTGTTAGTAATCCTCCCTTGTGCCTCGATGGAGAACATACCACAGCACCAGGGGGCAAGCTACGAGCCGATAAGCTCCTGGGCTTCATGGTACATGCTATCGCGATAGCAATTGTCAATACAGCAAAGGCAGATACACCAATTGCTTGGCAGAGGGCTGAGAAAGGAGCACGGTTCAGCTGTGAAGTCTTGTCGTCCCTGCTCACACCAAGTCGGTACATGAGGTTTATGTTCGAACGATTTCCGACTCACCCTCTGGAGATATTGATATCCCTACTCTTAGCTTGTATCATAACCGACTTTTGGTCGCCGGGATCTGACAGTCGCTCAAGACTTTCCATTTTCTCCTCGAGTAGAGTTTTTTTTTCCTTGTTTCCCGGACGCGAAATCGGATAACACCTCAATAATGGTTCAATTGATCTATCAAACGAAATGGATCATCGACCGCTAGGATTGGAAAAGTGTACGAATGGACGAACCTTATGTTGATGAGGCCCTGGTACAACCCTAGTCAAACACAATTCTGAGGAGTCAAAGAGCGCAACGAGGTATCCTGCAGCCTCGTAATAACTTAATTTTTTACGCGATAGGCGACACTTCCCGCGAGTGCGTTGGAAGATTCACCCCATCCCGTATCATAGTTTTGCTCCCACCCTTAAGTATCAAGTTCGCGGCACACGCCGCTCACGGAGTTTCCACGGAGTTTCCTACAGTTGCTCGATATAGAGACTAGCCAACCAGAGCAGGCACGTCGCAGGTTCTCCGAAGAGGATATATGCAAGAGTTGATGTACCTGTGGCCCGCATTTGTCGTAACCTGGTGACGACTTCGAATCCAAAATTTGAACTTCCGAGCCATCAGCACTTCAGTACTCAAGCTGGCAAGGTCTGCCGGTGAAGTCAGAAACGAACCTCCCAACTACGCTCAACGTACGGGAACTCCGTATCCCCGGACGTGCTAGGTTGGCATTATCTCGCCGAACGGATTAACTCAGGCTTGGCTGCGTCGCAGACGTGACACACAGTACCTTCAGGTGTGTCACAGACCATCCAAGTGACCTCGTGCATCCCGCCCTTAGCGGTCCCTGGAAAGAAGAACGTAAGAGGGCAGTCATCGAAATCTTGTTTAGCATCACGATACTTGTCCATTCCCTTCTCGCGGCCTACTGACCCTACGTCAAACTCGTTGGCTTGAATCCACATATAAGTGGCCGTCACGGACCAATGGCTCCCCTCAACCATGGCAATGACTTATACATCCCTTTTGAGTGAGTCCCAAATCGCATCTTGGGATGGTATTGACCACCGCATTCACTTTAGTTGTGTTCAGTATTCTCGAGTTTCTGACAGTTATCATCACTGTTCTTCGATTGGCATTTCGATTGAAGATACGAAGACTTTGGTGGGAAGATACGTGGGCCGCGGTAGCAATGATCGGTACGATCATGTTCGCTGTCGACATTATAATATATTTCCAGACGAGTCAGCCGTGCTTAGTTCTGCGCTGTTGGACACACAATGACTTTCTCATCTTAGAAAGTCACAGGACTGCTCAAACCGCCGGTCACGTCGTTTCGTATGCATTCACGACCGTCGTGTGGTGGGTCTATTTGCATTCTGTTATCGTATTACCAGACAACTCATTTCCGTAACTGCCAGGTCCGTTCGCATGAGTTTGCTTTGTTCGATTGTCCGAATAATTCCGCCTTCCACCTGGCTTTGCGGCTTTACGCGTGTGATTGGCGCCGTATTCATCGTCGTCTGGGTAGTATTACTCGTTTTGAAATCATGGTGGTGTTTGGGCAAGATAACAACATCCAATCCTGGCTCCTCGGCATGTTTCATGGGTAATTCAATATCAATCTTTGAAGTCGTAGGTGAGCATGTCAAAGCGGTTTCATTTTCCAACCGGACAGCTCAATTTCTGAAAGCCGATTTCGCTGGGGACACGACTCTTGTGGTGCTTTCGCTTAAACTGTTTTGGAGGGTCAAGCTTCCACGACGCCAGCGGAGGATGATTCTGGCAATATTTTCCTCCAGTGCGATCATATCCATGAGTTCATTGCCGCATTGTGTCTCGCAGTTAATCGATGACCTAATCCTTGACTATATCTTCACCAGCTTGGAGGTATGTTGATGAGTTGTCATCCATTATCCACCGTCATGTTCATTTTTCCAGGTCATTTTATCCTTGATTGTTTGCAACCTGCTCGTCGTCGCCACATACCTATACCGGGTGTGTTCGAGTGCGTCAGAGTCGGAGGATTCTTCGGAAGATGACGATTTCACTACTCCGATCACGGTGTCTCCGAATTCGCTATCTTCGGGTCCGTCAGCGTTCACCACCGTCGATTTGAGCGTTTTGAATCCGACCACGACGAGGACTACCAGTTAGTTCAGGAGTCGTTTCCCTCCGATTTCCTTGGTAGTTCCATTTTCTATTGCGTCCTGCAGATTATTCTTTGCCGCTGTGTACTATAACCCTTACCAATCGTGACGTCGCAAACAAGTGTGAAAATATCGCTTGTAATCCTGGGCGAGCGAACCACGAGATCGTCACGATTCCCTGGGTATGTGAACTGTGGCGACAATCTTGACATGTTGTTTGCGTCTCACATGACTAAACGCATACAGGTAACACCAGGAGAACTGTGTTGAGCTCAGAGTGTGTGCATCTTCTCTAGTGCCTGTCCCATTATCGTGACTTTTCGCCAGCTCTACCGCGCCAAGAGAAGGAGCTGACAAGTTATCGTGAATGTGGCCGCGACGCCGGTGGCCCGTGGTCCCTAACTCTTTCCAGTGAGATTCGGAGTCTCATTGTAGTCACCGAAGCTAAATCGGGGAAAGAATCCAGGAAAGCGCAACAGAAAAAACCAATCCATTTTTGTTCGTTTATGCAACGGTTTCATCTTACAAATACATGGGTTATCTATCTTCCCTCACGCTCAAGGTACCCGACGGCCTGCCTGCACACCAGGGCGTGCGCTGAGGCGCTCGACCCAAGCCTAGATATGGCCAGTAAGGATCGTCTTTGGCCACGATTCAAGTAGAATGTTTACCTTGGTGTTGGGGAAGGCATCAAGCGTCTCTATCCCAGCATACCGATGAGAAAGGATCCTACAAACGATGCATGAGATCACAATCGCCGATGAGACAGCCAACATACCAGGGCAGAACATTCAGGTCTGCAACGCTGTACTTGCCCTTGCCCGGGCCAGCGAGGTATTCACGTCCTTCGAGGCGGATGTTGAGGACGTTGTACAGACGAGCGGTCTCGTCAATGTAACCTGGAATGGGTTTAGCGACATACAGCACGAAGATGACTCGATCACGCACGTTTCTTGCCGTATGGGATATCCTCCGGGGCGTAGTTTCTAAAGTGGTGTGCTGAACACAAGTGAGTCACATGCAGAGTCGAGAATAAAGAATAGATACCCTGGCCTTGCATGGGACCGACCCCGCCATGCTACACAAAAGCTCTATCAAACGCAAACATCACCACTATGACGTCACCTACGGCAAAGAAGATCCACTGGAGCATGACGCTTTCATCATCACTTCCCACAGGGAAGGAGAAGATACCCTTGGTGTCATACTTGCGAACCAGGTAAAGGAGGATAGCCGCGCTTTCAAAGACACTGAAAGGCTCTGGCTTGTGCTCACGGTCGACGAGGACAGGGATGCGACCGTTGGGGTTGAGAGCTATGAACCATGGTTCCTTCTGGCGGTTGGTGGAGATGTCGATTTTCTCAACGCTGTGGGAGCGCGCTCAAGGGGTGTGTGACCCAACGGAAGGCTGCTTACTCGTAATCAATGACATCGCTGCCATAGGCAGCCTTGAGCTCTTCGAGCATGATGGACGCCTTGTGTCCGTTGGGGGTGGGACCAGTGTAGAGCAGGAGGGATTTCGACATGGTAGATTGACCGACTAACTCACAGTGAGAATGAATAGGAGAGACGGAATTTATAGTCGACTTGGCTCGGTCATGTGTCCGAGGTGCTTGCTAATATCCCCAGTCAGCGCATACCACAACTGGTCACGCCTCCTGGTTTGCTGTTTTATTATCTCCTTCCATGCCCACTGTATTGCCCCGGAATCTTTTCCGCATATCCAGCTAGTGGTAGTTATTGACGCTTTGTCGCTGTCTCGGTCGAGTCACGTACCATGTTCCGCTTGCATTCATAGGTAGCCTTTCTCAGATTTTGGCAAGCCTCGGGAAGCTCGTCCATGTGATGTCTGAGACAGTCCGACGGCAACCGCCCGTGCGTTTGCACGCAGTCAGACTGGAGAAGACACGTTTTTAACGCCTCGAGCAGCGTAGAGCACGACGACGACATTGGTGGTGGTTAAAAAAGTAAACGGTGTTGACGGCTGTTGCATCCACACCGCCATGCACTCCGGGCCATTGCGCACACTCCTCCGCGCAACACCCAGCATCGCCCCCGTCCCCAATCGCGCCGTGCTCGCCGTCTCCGGCAGCGACGCGACCCAGTTCCTCAACGGCTTGCTCGCTAGCAGCGTCCAAGGCTGGCCGTCCTACAGCGCGTTCCTCCACGCACAGGGTCGCGTGCTCCACGATGTCTTCCTCTTCACTTCCCCTGCCTCCCCGTCACCCACCTATCTCATCGAACACGACCCATCTCCATCCGAATCACCCCCGCTCCTCTCCATTCTCAAGCGATTCGTACTTCGGTCCAAAGTCCGCATTCGAGACGTGACGCCGGAATGGGCCGTATGGGCCGCATGGGGTGAACCCGAATCCCCGCTGTCACATAGGACCTGGCAGTGGGCCGTCAGTGGTGCCGTCGAGCCTGTCTGGTCCGACATCCCTACACCGCCCTGGGGCACCGAAAACCACACCATCCTCGACCGCCGCGCACCCGGTATGGGCCGGCGATTACTCGTCCGGAAAGGAGACCGACGTCCGTACGCTTCTCTCGTCACACTCGTCCCTCCGTTCACTCTACCTTTTTATAGCCCAGGAAGCATCGACCCATGATGTATTACCAGCAGATGCATACCTCCTACATAGATTATTGCATGGCGTGCCAGAAGGCAGCGCCGATATTCAACCTCTACACACATTCCCCATCGAGTCGAACCTCGATGTCATGGGTGGACGTGCGTGATGTTCCCTCCCTCCCACAGGCACTGTCATTGACGTCGGCGCACGCGCCCCTCGCAGTCGACTTTCGTAAGGGGTGTTATGTAGGACAGGAACTGACAGTGCGGACCTATCACACGGGCGTCATACGCAAACGAATCCTTCCAGTCGCCTTGTCCACAACATCAATGACAGCGCATCCGTCATTACACATCTCCATCAAACCCTCCGTGTCCCCTTCGCCCGTCACAGGATCCGACGCATCGACCAGAACGCCCCGTCTGCGCGGCACATCCACCCTTCTGACATCGATTACCACGCCGTCTGTGGGTCTTGGCACCGCTGTCGGCCTTGCTCTCCTCCGGTTAGAACACCTGCGTCCCGACGTGACTTTGTTTGCGGACGAACCTCTCCACGTTGGAGAGGAAGTAAGGTGGAAAGTGGAGCCTTGGTGGCCGGACTGGTGGCCTGAACGAACGGCTAGTGAGAAGACGATAGATAGTATAGACTGACGCATCGTGTATGATACGCTTCATGCCTCGTCCTCGGCGACGATGTAGGCAAAAATGTACTCCCCGTCGTGACTGACGGACACGTGTAACCTGGGGCGTTGGTTCGATATCGTAATGTCACCATCGTTGGGATGAAAGACGAGTGCGGGCTTGGAGCCTGTCTGAGCATCAAATGAGGTGTACGTGAGCTCCTTCCACGTCACTCTGTGTGGATATAACGCCTTGTAGGCTGCCTCCTTCACCGCCCAGCTGTAAAGTCGGTCATTGAAACGTTTGAAACGAACGCGAGCGAGATAAACGTACCGCACGCCCAGAAACCGCGTCGCAGCATCCATCGATGTTGCTTGTTCGACCAAGTCGTTTGACCACAGTCGACGAAAAGCGATTCGTTCTGGCGGGCTGAGAATGCGCGAAGCAAGCCTGCTCGTTCCTCTCCGTTTGACCAAGCCAGCCATGCGAGGGAGAAATAAGAGGTCGACACCAATGCCGTGGATGGTCATGTGCAAGGTGCAAAGCTTATTACACAACTCTACTACAAACCTGAGTTTACAAGTACAACCAGATTGCCCCTCAATCCATATCCGCAAAATCGCCCTCGTCCAGGTCGCGTGGCTATTTCGCGTTAGTCAGCACCGAGCTCCTCGTCAGTCGAAAAGCATACCTCTCTCGGCTCCTCATCTTCGCCGTATTGGATCGTAAAATCTATCTGACTGACAACACGTTCAAGAGAGTCGGTCGACGTGAGGTCAAGCGGCAAGAAAGAAACAAGGGGATGGTCCTCAATCTAACGTGCCATCAGCATCGCACGAGAACAGTAAAGAATAGGTATCCGTACCAGCTGGACGATTGCTCTATTCAGTTCGTGGAACCGGCTGTTTTCCCTCTCCGCTACTTTATCGTGTCCATCGCGTGCATTCGCGAGTAAAAGTGGATCAGGATCGAGATACCGTGCGATATCTCGAGGGGCACGTCTGCCATTCCGCGGTTGGGAACCATCCGACGAAGGGGTCGAAGAGACAAGATCCATTTTCGACATGATGTTTATCCATGGCACCTCGAGATTCACCATGGCAGACATGGCGGACATAACGCCACTGGCAGTGTTAAGTCAGAACAAGCAAGGAGGACAAGGAACGAGTTACCTGAAGAATTTGTAACGGTCCTCCATAAACTGAGACTCGAGGAGGTACACAGCACACGTTCGTATGCCCATGCGCTCCAAGGTGCGAGCGAGAGAGGGGAGGAAAGGGTGATGCGTGTACAGCTCGATCTGACCTGTAGTACATGAGTTCACGATCGCCGACAAGAGAAAGGTTCGAACCAGGACAATCGATGATGAGGTAGTCGTCATCGTATCCACCCAGTTCTTCCTCGAGCCAATCTATATTCTCCAAGAGATATCTGGGCGCAAGATCGGCGCATGCGCAACAAACACCGGCGAGGACACACTCACTCACTCAAAACAGTACACGAGGCCGCCATTGGGGCCCATTCCTATTTCGGTCATGACGTCCTCGAGGCTGACGAGTTCTCTGATGTCGATAGCAGGCGCATACTCAAACGCATCTCCCGTTGCGGCTGGATCAAGGTTGACGATGTGCGCGGTCCGTCTAGATACTTGGAGATGGGTAGCGACGGAGGTACAGAACGTAGATTTTCCCGCGCCAGCTGGACCAGTGACGAAGATAGCGTAGCGCATT
>JBBPMD010000197.1:0-40294 GCA_038090095.1 Zangia roseola
CAAGGGCCTGTGATGCGCGTGGTACACGAGGCCTTGAGACGGACGTGACCCGTAAGCATGATGTCGGTTTTCATAAAGGATAAATTATACAAGAAAGAACTCACTCGGACGAATGAATACACCACGGTGATTCGGGTGGTCGCGAAGGAGTTGATTTATTCTCTGCTCCGTTTCGCGTTTGGTCTCGATATACCTCGCGGGTATCAGGGGACGAAAAATGTCCTCGGCTGAAATATAGATAAATGGGCGGACATGCGTGACCTCAGGGCCAGGTTTACTGGATTTGAATGCTTCGCAGACTCGAAGTGCTATGTTGGGTGACCAAATTCATTCTATTGGGGGGCATCCCATCGAGGCAGTTTCGAGGGACAACCTACCGGCATCCCGATTCATCAGTTCGTAGGTACGCCCTTGTGCCGCTGTATCAAGTGGGTCGCCGCCTCCGCCCGCAATAGCCCCAATGAGGCCGATGACGTCGCCGCGTGCCAAAGCGGACTTGTACCTTCCATCCTCGAGGAGAGTTCCGAGCGTGTGGACGACAGCACCAACTCTTGGGAGGATGTCCGAATAAGTTTCAGGAAGGAGTGCATCGGCCTTGCGCCATTCAACCTAAAAGGGAGAGATGAGGACAATGAGGCATTTGGACAACGACACCGACTTTGGCGACCCAGGCTGGGGTGTGTCCCTTTGGGGTTTTGTAAGGTCTTCCAGAGGAGCTACCCGTCGCATTGGGGAGTCATTCAAGACGGATCAGGGTGGATGAACGCCTACCTGATGCTGGTGACCTGAATGCCCCGTGCTAGGGCCGCTTTGCAAACTGCGGAACCTGTTTGGAAATGGGCTATCGTTTCGGCCTAAGCAGGGAGGCAGGACTTGCCAATGAAGCCATTTCCGCCCACGACTAGAATTTTTTGTGCTAGTGGTTGCATGTAAACGCGTGTGGACACATGACGCGTGACGTAAGACAAGGGTTATGCATTGGAATGCATGATGGTATCTAATACAACGGATTGCCTTGCGATCTATCAATATAATAACAGACACAGGATACAACAAGATACGGTGGCTTGCACCGTATGCACCACAATTAAGATGTGGCCTAGGGGTGTTGTTATGCCGGGTAACAACACGAAAACGTAAATAATAAGAGCATGTCTACTTTGCTGCAGGTCCCGAACCAAAAAGCCGGTCGGCAGGGGACGAGTGTCTAGGAGCATCGCCACTAGGGAGAAGCTGCGGTCTATGAGGTTGTGCTTGCGTGTCAAGGGCCAGCCCGGGAAGGACGCAAGTCGTCTATGCTACGTAGCTCCAAGAGACTAATTTGGGTGTTAGCAAGAAAGGAATGAAAAGGGACAAGGGACTGACTGGGGAATTCGCCGGCGGAGAGATCGGAGAGTGCTTGGAATGCACCAACGGAGAGGTCGATTGAATTTTCATTCTCACACGTCGGACAGTCATCAGCGATCGTCACGGTAATTGACTGGCCGGTATTCGTGTTGGTGATCTGGACTTCCTTGCCGCATAGCGGGGAAGAAGGGCCGGACGTGCCAAAACGAGTTTGGTCTGTGGGAGAGTATGAGAGAGAGGACAAAGAGACAAAGGGAGGACATGCCCATTGCGCAGATGTAGTCGTAGTCGGAGTGGACCTGTCCACAGGCGCCTGCGTTTCCATTCTGGTAAAAGTAGGTCGCGCTGTACGGAATGAGAACACGACAAAATGAGAAAGGAAAAGGCTTACATTCCACCGGTGAAAGGACCGCCAGACACGGCATCGACGGATGCAGCGAGGGCAAGAGACGGCACAGCCGATGCAGAAGAAGACGACGACGACGACGGTGTTACAGAGGGTGCTACAGATGAAGACGGTGCCGGGGACGAGGAAGGTGCTACAGATGAGGGCGTCGGGTCAGCGCAGTCATTAGTGAACGTGGGCTCGGCATTGAAAGCAGGACGAGAAAAGGGATAAGAGTGGGTAGAGAGAGCAAAGAGAGCAAAGAGAGCGACGTAAAGAAGAGAGAACATGCTGACCCGTGGTGAAGAGAAGGCGAAAAGAGCTTAGACTTTATAGCCGTCATGCTGGATACATTTCGACATTGTTATGTGTGGCTGTGTCGTATTGGCATCAACCTAACAATCACTTCGGCAAATGCCGCTCCTTCCCGTACTGCACCACGACGCCCAATGGGTGTGTTTCAAAACTCTCAACTGTCCGTACGACTACTAATCCCCCCCTCAGCCGACTACACTCAAAACCCATTCGCATCGTCCCACACTCTCGACACGAACCCTTTTGATGACCCAAAATCGACCAGCGATCCACGTCTCCAAGATCTCGACAGGCGCGAACGCGACCTCGAACGCCGCGAGCAAGACCTCAACCAACGCACTGAATACGTCAGAAAGCATGGCCGTAACAACTGGCCTTCTTGTCAGTGCCCGCCTTCTTTTCCCCGCTCCGTCCTCATGCCCCCCAGTTTACCCCCTCATCTACCACTCCATTTCCGAAGAGATCCCTGAAGCCTCCCGTCCACTCATCACCCGCCTCTACCAGTTATGGCTCGTCCTCCTGGCAACCCTCGTCATGAACATGCTTGCCTGCATTTTCGTCCTCACCTCCGGTGCACCTGACGGCGGAAAGGACCTTGGCGGAAGCTTCGGGTACGCCTCCTTATTTCCGTCCGATCACTTTTCTCATCCCTCCGAAAGCTACCTTTTTATCATCGCCCCTCTATCGTTCTTGCTCTGGTATAGGTAAGCCCTTCCTCTCTACCCTATTTCGCTTGTCCTCACTCCGCCCAGACCGATTTACAATGGTTACATGAAGGTACCCATCCTCCTCTTTCCTCTTTAACCACATTTTGATCCCCTTTCAGGAACAAGCTTTATATTATTGTCCGTCCTATTTCATTCCTTCATTTGTCCATGTACCTCATTCCTCGCTAGACTTGTACTTCTTTTTTGGCGGTTTCCATCTGCTGTTCAGTGTCTACATGTGAGTGCCTCGGACTCCCCACCCCTCTTTTTCTTCCTCATTCCCTCCATTTTAGGATCATTGGCATCCCCAGCACCGGTTCCGCCGGTCTCATTCAAACCATTCAAATGTTTTCGGGTGGCCACTGGGCTGCAGGCGTTCTAGGCGCAATTGCCACTGCCGGCTGGACTTTGCAATGTGTCGGAAATGCTTTTTATTACCGTAAGGTGTGCCTGCTTTCCGCAGTCATCCCACTACGTCCACTGACCATCCCAGATCTGGTATCATCATACTGCAGCCGGCCACACAATGGACAAGGCAAGTCTTTTTTCACCTAATCCACGCACCTCCTCACCCTTCGCTAGGCAAAAGCCGAGCTCGCCTCTCATGGTGCCAAGACATACTTTACTCGGGGCTGACCTTCCCATACTAACCAGTACTGCATGCATGTATTCGTACCAATCAAATAGGATTTCTACGTAGACTCCTCATTTCGCTTGGACTCTTCTGCATACGCGCGCTTAGTAGGCGTTCCTCTCCCAGTTAGCCGCCATATATAAATATATCATTACACTGACGTCATGTACATGCCCATGATGCGCATCCTCCTCGACTATGGAATACATGTTGTGTGGTGACAAGAAATACCTATGAAATGGGAAAGCATTATCAATCCACATAGAATACAGAAGGAAGATGTCAAGGTAGGTATGATACTTTTTTTTTGGCATGTACAAATGTCCCAAGAAAAATTCAAGAACGGAAAACAGTCACGCTTTTTTGACCGCATGCACAATGTGTAGGCGGGTGGACGGGCGGACAAGAGGATAGTAGAGGTCTTGATGGGCCTCTTCGATCAGTTTCCTCGCCTCCCAGTCCCGCATTCCTGCGGATAAGAAGAGCGGCTTGAGCGCTGGAAGCATGATATCATAATTCATCCACGCCAGCTGTCCAATGCTCAACGCGACAGGATCTGCGGCAAACGCGGCTCCGGTCAAACGTTCAACCGAAAATATGCCGGCACACATACCTCTGGGCCAAAACCCGATGGGAATGTTACCCTCCTGTGACACAATCTTCTCAAATGCACCCGTCGCGGTGACAAGCTGTGCAAGTTCAGGTGCGACGTTGACATCGATGCCCTTGTCGCGGAGGCACTGCCGGTAGGCTTCCCACAGTGCGAACCAGCCGCGCATCCCTGACGGTTGACCGGAACGGGTCAACTCGGTGGCAGTTTTCCCATCGGCGATTGGTTCACTGTCGGGCTCTATCAAAATCATAAGTCCGCCTGGGCGGAGCATGCGCGCGATCTCGTGCAGGAAACGGGTGTAATTCTCGATCTAGAAAAAAAAAATTAAAAAAAGCCGCCACGACAAATAACCATATTAATTATTGTGAATAAAAGTGTGGGTCGGAAGATAGGAGAAAAGGACGCACGCCCGTGTGCATGAAACGAGCGTGGATCACGTCGAAGTGCCCGCTGGGGTACGGCAAGTACCATTGGTCCAGATCGCACAATTCGAACCTTTTGGGAAGAGACCAAGTCGCTCAATGGCAAGCGTTTACTTGAGCCAAGACACGACTCACGTGCAATTCTCCGGTACCTCGCTGGGAATAGATCGCTATCAGTCAATGTGAACAGGAGCAGGGGAGGAGTGACTGATACCGGGGCTGGATGGGAGCGAGATCTACACCAACTACTTCCACCTCAGGGAATTCATCCGCCAAGTCGATGGCCCTTGTAATGATTTATTTTGCGGTGTCAAAATGGGGATAAAAATACAGTTTTTCCGACACGCGCACCAGAAGCCACCGCCGGTACCCAGGTCAAGGATGCGACAGCGCTCTTGTCCCTCTCTGGGGGTGAGGACGTCGTTCACGGGGCCAACATAATTCTTTCCGCCAAAGAGGAACTGAAGCATGCGATGCTGGAGCTCGGAGCGCTGAGAGGGCGTCAGGGGAGGGTCGCCAAGGAGGGGGCAGTGGGGCTCACGCGGATCTCCTCCTCGTCAGCGGGGAGCATGTAGCGTTGGTTGAGGGCACCGAAACGCCTGCCATGCATCGTAGTGAAGAATTGAGAGTCGTCTTCGCCGACGACGGACATCTGGTTGAGTGGAAAAACTACAGGATAGTTAAGTAGCATGTGGGGAGTGACATGGTCGTGGTAGAGAGGGATTCCCAGACTTATATTTCCCAAAGGAAGAGGATGACGAGAAGCACATATAGCTGACACCATGTGTGGACATACAGCGGGACCTGAACCTGCCATCATCCCCGATTTCAAATCAGACAAGTGTAATCTTATGCCCATGACTTCGTGTCCCTCGCGTAACACAGGAAACCTTATACATTCGCTTTGATGTCATGTACGAACACCGTCCGTGTAGATTCCCCATGCCACCCACGATTGCTGCTGGCACTCACGAGAAAACGTGCCCCCGGATCTACAACTGGAATATCAAGCGGGTCAGTTGACCTGTCCCCTTTCCCGTTTTGTTCCACTTACGCATTTGTGAGACATAGCCTCCGTGATGGCCCGGTATGATCTTGAATTGCACACCCCCTCTGCTCTTCACATTCCCATCACTTTCCCCAGCCTCAGCCGCATTCCATAACCGGATATTGTCGATAGATGCGCTACAAAGTTGGTCCATCATCTTCTCATCCCTTTTGCTCACAAGACCAGAAACACCTACCACGCGATGTGGCGACCATCAGGAAACGGCACGACGCACGACACTACCCCAGAACTTGCCGGGTTCCGCAAACTCTTCAGCATCCGCGGCGTGTTATTCGGCCCACTCCGCCCCAACAACCGAATATCCCAAACATCCACTGTCCCGTTTCGTCGGCCGACGTAGATGTGCGTTCCATCTGCCGACCAGCACGCCTGTGAATATATCCGCTAGTCTACCGGCTGATCGGGGTACGAATCTTAGAGTACGTACAGAAACACACCATGGCGGTGTCTTTTCACTTAACCACAATCTTCCGACTCCCTTTCCTGGGGTGTTCACTCGTTTGTCCCACAGCATGATCTGCCCGTCGATAGCAGGGATCATCAAAATATCCGGAGAAAACGTGGCGCTATTCTCGGCACTGAGTAAGGGTGGCGCGTTCTTCGGTGGGGCAACGGAGTTCTGTGATGATCGTGCTCCTTGATGGCCTTGCGAGGTAGGATCAGAAGTTCCCCCATCGGGAACCGCAAGGCCCACATGGGCACCAGGAGTAACGTTTTCCTTGTATGGAGTTGCGTCCAGGCCCACACTGCCGTCTGGAGCGGGCTGGTTCTCGATCTCCCCATCGGCGTCCGGCTCGTCGTCAAAAAGTGGATCGAAAGACGCGTCAGATTTGGCGTCACATTCTTGGGTGGAGTGGTTGGAAATGCCATTTTGAGTTGCAGAAGCATTCAAACTTTGTTGACGTCCATGTGCCTTGTCTGCAGCAGTGGGGAACATCTCCACGTTCGCACTCTCAATCGATTTTTTATGCAATGTACTCCCAGAATACGTCTCCGATTCTCCGCCTACGCCCGCGGAAGAGAATGAGCCGAATTGGTGGGACAGTGTGTTCAGTGGCCTCACTGCAACACCAACCAACTGGGCACCATGTGCAGTGAATTTTCGGACAGCTTGTCCGGTATTCAAATCCCATTGCTATTGAAAGAACAGTGAGTCGCGTGACAATGACCCTGCCGAGCGCAGTCCCTACGGTTGCTTCTCCATCCCAGCTTGCACTAAAAAAGCCCTTTTCATCGTGGTCAATTGCAAGCCCAGAAATGGGCCCGCGATGGCCGTGCAGCTGATGCACTAACCGACCAGCATCGTGTCGGACCGTGAATAGATTAATGTGACCGCGCTGTGAACGGCCCTGCGTAAGCGGTTCATCGTGATAGCGAGGATAAAGTGCACCTACACTAGTTCCGCCGAGTACCCAGAGTGCATCAGAATGCATAGCCATGCTATAGACCGGTGACACTGTGGTCTCGCTGCCCTGGGGATGTCCGTTTGGGGTGCTCATGAGATCGGTATTCTCCCACCAACAGCGTATTTGCCCGGATTTCATATTTCCCTCGACGACGTTGCAGTGGTGGCGCTGGGGAGCGGTCAGGGTAACTTTGCCATTAACCGCAGCGAAAATGTCATAATCACGAATATAACCATCTTCCGAGCCGGTCAATAGATGCGACATGCAGAACGAAGACGCCAGAGAATGTGTGGGCACTGGGTGAGGAATGGCGCAGATAGCTTCCACTGTGAAAGACCGCGGTAGTTGCGACCTGCGTGTGAGCGGAAAGGCCAACGTCCGTTTGCGAACTTCAGCTGGCGAAGGCGACCTTGGTCTCACTTGCGGAACGATTGCTTTGAGGATACAGTTGAGCTACGTCGCATGTACAGTGAATGGAACTACCTTGGGGTGATACCGGCGTAGGTGATCGTGGCGATGTTGGCCGACTCGTCGTGGTCACCTGTGCAGGCGGCGAGGAGTCCATGGCCGCATCAATGATGGGCTCGAGTGACGGTTCAGACCCTTCCTCGTCGTCATCGTCATCCGAGTCCTCTGAGCGCGATTCCTAGACAAACGTCAGCTTATAATTAAGCGAGGGAACAAGGATCGCACTGACGTCGTCTACTTCGGTCACGTCGTCCACACCCGCCTCGAGCGCGCCAAGCAGCGCCTCATCGATCTCGTTGTCATTTTCCTCGTCTCCCTCGTCTGTGGAACCGTCGAATTCGAGGTCGTCGATGGTCTCGCCCTCAGAGTCGCTGTGCGCCATGGATACTAGTGTTGATCTGACTTGTCCTAGTATAAGGAGAGTTCGCACGGTACCTTGTCTTGGGTGTCCACGATGGTCCTCGCAGATTTAGGTCGGAAGCTCAATGCCGCCCTCTCATCCCTCGGGAGGGCATCGGTTGTGGATGAGAAGGTACGTCGACGAGACATGCACGATGATCACTGGTTCCCACATGTACACATTCACAGGTGCTAGATGCCACGCTCAAAGAGATTTCCGCTGCACTCCTCGAATCCGATGTCAATGTCAAGCTTGTGGCCACCTTGAGACAGAAAGTCAAGGCAAAGGTCAAGGCTGCATTGGATGGTTCGGAAAAGTCCAAAGACGTGAACCGTAAACATCTCGTACACAAGGTTTGTTCACTGGTCGATCGTTCTATCAGGGATGCTCATTTTCAGGCCATCAGGCTGTGTTCGACGAACTCGTTCATTTAGTGGACCCCGGAGTGGAGCCATACAAACCAAAGAAAGCCCAGCCGAACGTAATTATGGCTGTTGGCCTGCAAGTATGCTCGACTCGATCCGCACCCAGATCGATCAGCTGACCACGTTTTAGGGTAATGGAAAGACGACGACGTGCACAAAACTTGCGGTATACTATCAGAAGAGGGGACTCAAGTCATGCATCGTTTGCGCCGACACTTTCCGTGCTGGAGCTTTCGATCAAACTCGCCAGTCGGCGACGAAAGCCAAAGTTGCTTACTTTGGATCGTACACCGAGACTGATCCAGTCGTGATTGCAGCCCAAGGTGTCTCCAAGTTCAAGAAGGAGCGGTTCGAGGTCATTATCGTCGATACGTCTGGTCGACACAAGCAAGAATCCGAACTGTTCCAAGAAATGGTTCAGATTGGTGAGGCCGTTAAGCCGAATATGACAGTTCTCGTTTTGGATGCCAGTATAGGTATGGGCTCTCTGTGCGAAGTTACTCTTCGTTGATGACTTCCAGGCCAGGCCGCTGAGGCGCAAAGTCGAGCATTCAAAGAGAGCGCTGACTTCGGTGCAATTATCGTTACGAAAATGGACGGGCATGCCAAGGGTGGGGGAGCCATTTCCGCGTATGTATAGAGACCATCTTCTCTATTGAATGCTAACACACAACTATGGCAAGTGTTGCCGCAACTAAAACACCAATAATATTTCTCGGCGTTGGGGAGCATTTATACGACCTCGATCGATTCTCACCGCAGCCATTCATATCGAAGTTACTGGGATTAGGTGATATGCAAGGTCTTATGGAGCATATGCAAGACTTGGCTTCCCAAAACCCAGACAAGCAAAAGGAGATGGCAAAGAAGCTTGAAGAAGGTAAACTGAGCATACGGGATTGGAGGGAACAGATTCAAAATGTGATGAACATGTCCGTCGTGTTTCACGTTCTTCCCGGCGTTCACTAAACCCCGACTTTTCATTTTTTCTCAGGGGTCCCATTAGCAAGATCGCGTCCATGATTCCCGGTCTCCCGCAGGAAGTGCTTGCCGGTTCTGACGAAGAAGGCTCGTTGCGGATGAAACGTATGATCTATATCACAGATAGCATGTCCGCCGCGGAACTCGATTCGGACGGGTCGATGTTTATGGAAATGGGTAAAGATGGCAAGCCAGTGGGTTTGACATGGAGAGTTACACGAGTAGCAAAAGGAAGTGGAACGACAGTCCGAGAAGTTGAAGAGCTATTGTGCCAATATCGGATGATGGCCAATATGGCTAAACAAGCGGGTGGAAAGAACGGATGGTGTGTCATGATGTGGCACGCTCGTGTGGTAATATTAACTGCCAGTCCCCTTTTGCAGGCTACAAGCAATGCAGAAAATGCAAAACGCCGCAGGTGGACGTGGGCGTGGTGCAAATGGCATGCCGACGCCCGCACAAATACAAGCTATGCAGGTTCGTTGTGTATATCGTTGACGTTATTTGCTATATTTAACACGAATACTCAGCGTTCAATGCCTCCGGGCATGTTGCAGCAGATGCAACGACAACTAAGAAGCGGCGGTGGCATGCAGGAGATGATGAAAGCGATGATGCAGGGTCAAGGAGGTGAACAGTTTGATATGGAGGAGATGCAAAGTAATTATTCTTTTCTTCCTTCTCTTGTCCTTCTCACTGCTACCGACAGGGATGATGAGCCAGATGGGGGGTGGGCTGGGTGGATTGGGTGGACTTCCGGGGATAGGCGGAGGAATGCCTAATCTCGGAGACATGTTTAAGATGATGGGTATGGGTAACGGCGCTGGTCGCTAGCCATTTACATCCATAAGTGACGCTTTATCTTTCGATCTTGTACACATGACATCGCGCGTGACCTAGCACAACCTAAATTAATGCATACACATGATGTCGGACAAGGTTAAGTTCGTGTGTGACAACGGGGGCAAGAGATCTGATTCTGAGTACCGTAAAGCGATTCTACTGGGGCTGGTCCTTTTTCCACGACCTCTTTTTGATTGAGGCGGCGCTTTTGTTGCCAAATATAAACGATGAAGTGTGTTTGTCTGCTCCTGTTTTACGAGAGATCGTCCGCGGACCTGCAAAGACAAGCTTTGGGGAATGGAATACATGTCGGTAGACCGTAAATAGGCTCAGATCTGGGGACACACCAACCACATTCCAAACAATCCCACGACACCGAAACCCAATAGTACAGTTGTCGTTAATGCCCCAACGGAAGTGTTTTCATAGGCAAGTAACGCCATCACAAGGGACGCCGCTGTCACCGGCCTCAAAAGCGGATGATCCGACCTGCGCTGGAGACCAATGGGCCATTCATTTGGCAACTTCAAGTAAGGTGCTGTGATGAGTAAGACATGCGAGGTGCGATTATTTGACAGAACTCACCACTGCAATGATGGTGATGGCTAGAGTGCCGAGGATGATGCTCAGTTGTAGTGCCAGAAATTTCTCAAGTGCCGTCAAGGTTCCTCGGCCCCCTGATGGCTCTGCTAAGAAAAGTAAAAAGCGAGGGAACGCTAATAGACAAATGGAGAAGAGTGCCAAGCTGGAAAGGTAGAGTTAGAGTTGGGGCACGCCAACAACGTACGTATGAGAATTGTTACGAACACCATGGCTGAGGTCCACGCCCAAACTGAGATAGATCCATCGTCACTTGCACGTCGATTTGCCCCTGCATCTGGCTCCAGTGGTGGTTCGGCCGAAGTGCTCTTTTGCGCATGCGATCCTGACAACTCATCCATCGCGATGTTGTCTGACATGTTGGAAAAATGGAATAGCGCGTGGGTTCAACGCCGTGGCGCAGTACCGGGACGGGTCTTGGCCGCATATAGCCCCATTTGAATAGGACTCTCCTGAACCTGACGACTCACAGGCTCGGTTATGACTTGCAAGTCTATTTCCCCCTATCATGTATCTCCAGCTGCCTCTCTCCTTTGAACCTTCTAGTTCTGGCTTAATCAATTCTGAATACGAAAATCTGGCGATACTTTCGCCTTACCATCAGGCTCCTAAAATCCCTGGGGTCTCCCTTGACCTCCCCGATGACTGCACGGTCGACCAGGTTGTCGCGGTGAGCTCCCTAGCCCTGAGCGATTCGGTTTCACTGGTGACTCGGTGCCAACTCAAAGTTACACCGACATGGGTCCCGTGGCCCCTCCTTTGAAGACAACTTCATTCTTGACCTTGTCGACACTCTCGACATGGCCCGGGACATTATTCAAACCACGCCTCTTCCTTCAAACCTGCAGTTCCTCAAGGATGGTTACGAGTATAAACTCGTTCCAGAGGATCTAACCATCGTCGGCCGTCAAGAGCTCTTTGACCGCGGGGTGGAGTACGTCTCCCTCTCTCAGGCTCGGGATTACATGTGTGATATCTCATTATCCAGGTTCGCCCTTCGCTACCCAACTTTCTCGACGGACGTTGTGGTATCTAGTCCCGTCCAAAGAGTCCTCGACTCTTCACGCTTCTTTGCGCAAGGCTTCTTTGGTCTCGATGCAACAAAGGTCACATTTCAAACGGTATCAGACTTTGATGATCCCGTCTCGTCGCTCATGCCTTGGGAGTCTTGTCCAAGGTTTTCTCCTGTTCGGTCTCACCAGGTCGATTTTTATTGCCTGCGATACCTTGTCTTATTTACACCAGCATATATGCAGGTTGCTTCGCAATGGGCCAGTCAATATGTGCTACCTATCACACTGAAACTTAACAAACTAATTCCCGGAATCAATCTCTCTGTAAACGACACTCGGGGCGCATTGTATGCGTGTCCGTTTGATCTTGCAGATCGGAGGCGCTCCCCTTGGTGCCATGTATTTTCTACACGCGAGTTACAGAATCTCGAGTAAGCGTGCGATCGTAGCCATAGAGGGACCACTCTGACCTGGGAGTTGTAGATACGAATACGATCTACTCATGGATGGCATTAGTGGTCACGCGTCCAGAGGAGATCCGGGCGCTCTCCTTGGTGCATTTTATATTAAGAAACTCATTGAGCGGTGGGTTGGTCTCTAAGGTCGGTCGGCATGTGCTAAGATATTCGCGATAGACTTACCAATACGACTGGCGACGCTGCGCCTCTCTATTTAGAATTTGGCCACGATATCAGCATACTCCTGCCACTTTCAACCATGGGCCTAAACAAGTCAGCAACTTTTTTGTTATGAGAAAATCACAGTGTTGACAGTTGATCACTGCTGCAGGGATACTATTCCTCTCGACCCGCATCATGTAACTGTACCTCGCAAGTTTAAGACTTCGCACCAGACGCCTTTCGCTGCCAACATGGTATGGGAAAGGTTTACATGCAAAACGTCGTGTGTTATTATTTTCGGGACCTCGGTGTGCTTCTCTCATGACCGGCAGTTTCAAGGGACCTCATCTTCGCCTTGTGTTGAATGGAGCAACGCTTCCTTTGTCCATTTGCGCCAAATCTCTCGCGGATAAAAGATACGGCGTATGTTCTCTGGATGAATTTGCGAGAGCGAATGAGCATCACACGAACATCCAGTACAAGGACAAGATTTGGAATGCCACTTGTGAGCTCCAAGACTAGTAATCGTGACTTCGAGGCGCTGCGTGTGCTTCTCGAAAATCTTTCTGATCCGCATGCAGATCCTTCGCCTGTATTAATATTGCGTAGTTTGCATTTTCAACTTACTTGTACTCATCGTGTGTTGCACCATTCTAAGATAATGCAAAAATACTTTACATCGACAGTAATGTACTAGAGGACGGGATGCACAACAGAGAACAAGCCAGAAGTAAATAGATATTGTGGTTACGGCTACCAGCCGCCTTGTGCCCAGCCATTAGAATTTTGAATCATAGCAGCGCGCTGTGGATTCATTCCGGGGGGAACATGGGGAGGTGGTTGAGCTATTGGAGGTCGCGAAAATGCAGAGGGCGTCTGATATCCAAGGGGTTGCGGTGGTGGCATGGCATAGCTGGATGCCGGGACGCTTCCACCAAACCCAGCTGCTGGGGTCTGTCCACCGTACGGATTGGGAGTACGACTAGGAACCTGACGAACGGAAAGATGGCCGGGCGTCGTATGACCGGGGGTGCGAGCTGGCGTGCGAGCACCTGCCCCATAAGGCGTCTTTCCTCCCGCAGCAGCGCCCAAGTTCTGCGACTGGTGCAAATGTCTAGCCATTTGTGTCAGAAGCGGAAAATACCGTTATGCGCCGTAACTCCTTACCTAACTTTGAATGCATCGCACAGTTCTGGTACGCCTGCAACAGCTGCTTCAAACAGACAATATGACTCCGGTGTCACGCGAACAGGCTACCAAACGATGAATATCGAGTTTTCACGGTCGAGTAGAACTTACCCAGGTCTGAACAGTAGAGTTCTTGTTCGCCAAGAAGCAAAGGTTGAAATGGCCCGGTTTTTTGCGGTTCAGCGTAAATCCGTAAATACTTTTGGCGGGGTTGGCTGCAACGAAATTCTTCAAGGACAGATCTATGGAGTCGTGTAAGTCCTCTGGGGGTGCAGAAAACTATGGCAAAGGTACTCACGAAGCTCGTCTTCAGATCCTTGCTTGAACTTTTCGTGCGCCATCAGTTCCTCGACCTTCCTAGCAGTGGTTTGGACATGGTTGACGATCAGCTCATCGAGATCGGCGTACTGATGTTTGTCATCGACAAACAACATCGTGCCCTGACCCATGTTTATCTCGGTTACATCTACGGAGAATTAGTGATGCCATGCTGACGTACGACGGTTAGCATTCCATACCTATGTGCTGATAAAGTTTGTCGTCAACTTTCCACGTCACAGCGAGGTGATCAACCCCCTTGGAGGAAGGTCTGATCACTACATCTCCACGCTGCTGCTTGTCCAGATAGGTCTCTGCTTGCGACGCGTTGAAGTTATGGAAGTTGGGATGCTTGATGACACGTCTTGTCCGATCGGTCTCGGCTCTCTTTTTCCTGGCCTGCATCTCCAGATCACGTTCGCATTGTTGGGTGTTCCAATGTTCATCGCGCTTGACGCGACGGAAGAGACCATCTCCTTGGTTCAAATCCGAAGGACGAATTGACAACAACACATAGAATTGGTCAGCAGGAAGGTCGAGTTTGACATCCACAATGACACCTTGCAGTGCCTGTCCTTTCTTGACAATGTTTAGCGGGACCACATTGCCCGCATCCGACATGTATTCCATGTTTATGGCACCTTCTATGCCAGAGTCCAGGCGTATTGTTACCAAAGCCTTCTCAATGCGTAAGACGAGAACGGAGATAATGAGACCCATGCGAAGAGTTCGAGGGGTTTCGCCGCTGAGCATGGTCAACACATCCCACGGCTGCATAGGTGGGAACGGTGCACGCTGCTCTGCGAAAGGTTTGAGCAATTCTTCGCGAATAACATTGAGGGTATGTCGCTTTCGGTCTTCATTGGCTTCGTACATGCTGACAGCGAACTCGTCGAGATTAAGCTCGTTCAGCTTTCTCTCGTTGTCACTATCTTGCATGATGATGGATACGACATGTGACGGGTGATCGTCATGGACATCTTCTTCATCAAGCTCAAGGGCATCCGTTGCCATCTTTCGCGCCAGCTCGTAGTCCTCGGGGTGGATGCGAGTGTCATCCAACGGATCTGGTACATCATCATCTGCATGTCGGTTTTTTGTGGGTTTGAGTTCTGAGTCATGAGAGATGCGCAGGAAACCAGCAGCATTGAGGAAGATCTTCGTAGTCAGTAGACTTGACTTGATAAACTGGTCGCGATTAACAAGATTGCCTCCCTAACAGAGTAGTGAGTTAACAGGATAAGAAAGCAGCCGTAGAAACGTACGATCGATGCGATTTTTCTAGCCAAAACTTGGGCTTTTCGTGGACCAAGCCCACATACGAAGGGTAGAAGATGTTGGTAATACGAGTCGGTTACTGCACGATTGATGTCAACCCCGACCTTGTTGGTTACATCAACCAAAGCCCGTTCGAGTGCGGACAACACCTTCTCCCTCGGTATCTGAACTAGCGTCAGCCAATGAACGGGATCTTAAAAGGCATAAAACTAACAAGATGTTGGTCTTCGTCCTCAAGCGAGATTGCAACAATATCCGACCCGAGTGCTGCATACTCGTTCAAGGGGTTCTGGGCATATCGAGCCAAACCGACGCAGTATTTTGCGATGGGAGACAACGTGGTGAATTCATCGGTGGCTCGTTTACTATGCTGATAGATTCGGGCGACTTCGTCATTAAGGTAAATGACGGGGATATTGAAGCTTTGTTCGTTTATTGGCTCCGCTCCCCATCCTGAAAGATTACCATCGGCTTCCGCGCTCGGTGTCTTGCCATTGACAATTTCTTTGATGCGAGTTGCCAATTTTGTTGTTGCCATACTGAAACCTCCGACAGCTATAACGTCAGGTCTTCGTCTCTTGAGCAAGTCGGTGAATTCGTCTTGATAATCGCGATCGACCAAGTTATCGAGCTTGACCTGTTCACGCAGTCTACCCATTTCATCCAAGAGAACGATGGTAATGGCGTCCTTTTGAGGGTCCCCCTTTCCCCAAGAGATAGCCAGGACAGATGGAGTGTATCCAGGTTGTGCGTCTCCAGTTATAAAGGGAGCAACATCGATGCGCTGAAATATGTCAGCTAAGAAGGCACCGGAAAGTGTGATGTTCTACCTCTTTAAGCTTGTTCCCACAATGAATAGCCAAAGCATCTTCGACCTCTTCTCGCAACCACTCTCTTGCCCACTTAGTGCCAACTGGAATAAGGTGGTGTTCCAGTGCCTCCTGGACGACCCGAGATCGCTCTTCATTCCACGACCGAGCAATGTCACTGTAACTGTCCGAGGCGAACGCATCATTCAGCTGGCGTTCGAACCTGGCCTTGGCTTCGTTGGTTAAGTAAATCGAGACAGTCACCAATAACTCGGTCTCAGCAGCTAGGATGTGCAAAAATTGTGCACTGTCCAACATCTGAGTTATGGGTTTGTGATGGAGGTATTTGAAGTTCTACAAATAAAATTATTTAGTAGATATCGGGTACAGGAGATTCCGTTATAACGAACAAAGTATGGGTGATGTTCGTCAATTTTGTTGACACCGCGATCCGTGGGCTGCACCGATATTTGCGCCTCGGTTCTGAACAAGTCTCGCATGTATTGACGGAGTAACGGATCTTTGCCTAGCTCCGTAGCAAGAATCATCCTAGCCCGCCGTAACACCTCTTCAGATGTCTGCAACACAGCTGACTCGGGGTTCGTGAACTGTTCAGCAAAAGCAATCGGATTCAACTCTTGGTCCTCAACGAAGTTGGGGCGGTCATTGGCTACGAAATTCTGCACCACCTCACGGGGACGAATGCCAAACCCCTAGTGTTAAGAGTTCAATATGATGAAAGTTCATGTTCGAAAAATGACGTACATCAGCCAACTTTGAAACAATACTCTTCTTCGCGACCTCATATGCCGAGATCCGACTTGGGGTCTTGCGCTTGCGCTCGACCTCTTCGTCGTCGTGGAAGTGCAAGTCGAACGAGTCCTGTTTGGTCACCTTGTATTTCATGGACAACCATTCCGTAGCATCCGCGACCATCTCGACGCATTCGATCTTGGGCCTGACAGATTGTTCGAAATAGTCGTCTTCCACATTGAGTCGAGTATAGGAAGCGATGAGGGCGTTTTGTCGATCAAGGAGAGAGCGATATTTCTGGCCGAGAGCGTATATCCTCCACAATTCGGGTAAGGTAATAAGCTCGACTCTGGCGCGCATCTCCTGAGGGTTGAAGTACGAGATATAATCCCTCTTATGCGTCCAAATGTATGGAACTTCGAACTCGTGGACGAACAGAAAGCGCAGAGCATATGAAACAGCTAGGACCAATGCTTGCGAATACGTTTGATAGGGCCCATCTGGAGAGAAGAAGTCCCTGGTTTTGCGACTCGACAGGCGTGAGGTTACCCAGGTTGCGGCATCATCAATATCCGCTTCTGTAAGGTTTTGATGGAGAGACAAGGTTGGGTTATGCGAAAGCGAAGAAGTGGCGAGTTGCATGCGCTCCGGTATGTCTTGTGCCCGAATCAGGTCGTCGTCTTCTGTAAGCATCCGAGCACGTATTTCTGAAGGCTCAAAGACCTAAAAAAATATGAGTGTCCATTCTGTGCGAAGCAAGTTAAATGAGGAACAGACATCTTGATATTTCATTTCAGGTTTGATACGTTCCTCGTACTCCATCTCGTCGTCGCCTTCAAGCGCCCAGTCATACTCATGACCATCACCGAAGACCTCGTGGATTTCATCCCAAGCGCTAAAAAGACGATTGGACTGACAGACAGGTGCAAAAGAAGTTCTGGACTTACTTGGCATCAATACCAGTAAGCTCGGGTCGAGAGCCCATGGCTCTCCTCCGTTCGCGTGCCAATTTTTGCCTCTCTTTGCGTCTCTCTTCACGCTCTTGCTCGTCCATAGCACCCGCCCCTTCTTCTTCATCCTCATAGTCAATGAAGTCATCCATATCTTCTTCATCTTCCCTACCACCCCCTGCCCGCTCGTCATCCCAAATGCGTTGAATATCCTGAACTTGCGGGAGATCTCCGTCGTTATCGAGATCATCCTCGGAGGACTCGACTACTTGCTTCCGTCTGGAGGAGGAAGCCACTGGTGGGGAACCATCTTCACGGCCACGGCGCAGACGCGTCAAGCGGTTTCTGAACGAGGTACCTGTATTTTCCTCCAAAAGCTCCAAGTCGTCCTCTTCCAAAACTTCCTCCTCCTCCTCTGAACGCAAGTGAATATTATCGAGACATAACATGAAAATGGTGCTCACCACGTCTCCGATGGCGTCTCTTCCGCCGCTTCCTTCTCCTCCGCCGCTCCTCCTCATCGTCCTCGTCTTCCTCGTCTTCCTCATCAACAATGAAGCCCTCTCGAATGCGTTTTTCTTCTTCCTCGTCGTCCTCAGGTTCTTCTGAGCTATCGTCCGAGACGCCATTACCATCTGCCATTGGCGCGTCGGCATCACCTCCCTCTGGCTGGGTGTTCCCCATAATCTCGTCATCATCGACGAGTCTGTCAGAAGCGAAAGCAGATGGTGACGACATGGTGGTCGTTAAACTCGAAGTCGACGACGTTGTGTAGAACTTCCGTTCCAGGTTCCGGAAAGAGCCGACGGAGTGGCAATACTTGGTGAAATCGAACCAACTTTGTGTAGAGCTTGGTAGCCAGATCTTGAAACTCAGACGAATATTCAAACTCAGACTACCATCTAATCACATCTCTTACCCACTCACAGTCATGATCGACTCGGACGCTCGGAGGACTGCAGCTGAAGAGGAAGACATGGTCTTCATGCAGCAAGCATTGAATGAAGCGGTATCAGATGATTGCGTACCCGTGCAAACGGCATTTTGTGTCGGGTGTGTCCTGGTCGTGCGCGTACCAGGCATGAAACCGGTCGCTTTGGCTACGGGCTACTCGAGAGAGTTAGCTGGGAACACGCACGCAGAAGCAAACGCCTTGACAAAAGCACACGGCCTCTCAAAGCTCCACCTTGCAGCCCTCTTTTCATTGACGTCTCCGACACCATCCATAAATGATCTTCTGCGGTACACCGATGTCTATACTACGCTAGAACCTTGTTCAGTCAGAACATCTGGCCTCCCAGCATGTGCAGATGCACTTATCACAGCAGGGATCAGGCGCTGCATCATTGGAGTGGGCGAGCCAGATGACTTTGTGAAGTGTGAGGGAGCGCGAAAACTCAAGGACGCGGGAATTGACGTCGTTTGGCTGAGAGACTTGGAGAAGCAGTGTCTCAATGCTGCTCGCAGAGGACACGATACGAAAGAGTAACAACCAAGATCCATTCACATAGTATGCTGCAGTTTCCATTTACTATCATTGGCCGGCCTTTCTCAGACTAATGTGATAGGCAACGCTGTACACCCGCCGCCCAGATATCAATGATTTCCCTCGCACGAGTGGTATCCATGATCGTCGGTGCGCTCTCGATCGACATCGTAATAGCATTTATCCTTTCGTTGATTACAATGTCAACCATGACGTCGTCCTAGATGTAGATATTAGAATCGTTCAATGATTTTGTCTCCTAGCACACCTGGAATAACTCGGTAATAGGCAATGGATCGATCACGTCGGATTCCTCAAACACAAGCGGCTCCGTGAGTATGGCGTGGTCAACCTGACAAATGATGAACAGTGAGATCCAAGCAAGACCCGAGCAATTACCTCGACGAAAGTAAAGAGTCCGGTTTCCGGCGTATCCTCTCCCGCGATCTCAAGCACGTTGATGAATACATTAGTAAGTGGTTGACCTTTTCCTCCCGTTATCCATTCGTCGACGTTCCGCAGACTGCTCTGTTGGATGACTGGCGTACGTCTATACAAGTCTTGTTTCACCTTGTGGGCGACTTCGAGGAGGTCGTTCGACACGGTGATGTCTATCGGCAGGACATTCATGCATGGAACTGCCAGGTTCAAGATGTTCGGAACCGATCCCGTCCGCCCCGCTTGCCAGAGCCCAAACGTGGCGTGGTCCGATGAAGAATGAGATGCTTGTACTGATGCCCAAGATGCCAGAAGGACGCAATGGAGAGGCAGGCCAATCCCTTGGGCTTGTTTCTTCAGTTTAGCGGCATTTGGAATAGCTGATGCGATTGTTACGAGGACCCTCTCCAGGGAAGGTCGATCATTCTCGGGTACCAATGGTGGGAGATATCCTGGGTGAAAGGGAAGGCGCATGGCTGACTTCCAGTACTCCTCTTGCTCTGATAGAGCGGTCACAGAGGGAGCGAACGCGGCCAAAAATGCCCTGGTATCCGAAGTATTTTGCGGGGACAAGCCAAGATACATAGAAGAGAGGTCTTCAAGCAATAGTCGAAGGCTAAAAGCATCGTATTGGAAGTGATGCATCCGAACCAGGAGGTATCGATTGTTTGTCGATCTTGATGTTAAAATAAGCCCCTTCGTTTGGGCGGCACTGATAGGCAAGGGTGACAGGACAGTAGTCTTCATCTTCTCTGCAAGCGCATCCATATCTTGATCCTCCTCCAAGAATTCCTGAGTTAATTCCGCTTCTCTTGAGTCCAGTATGAATGTGACCACTCGGGGGTCAATACATCCAGGTGCTGAGGCAAATGTCGATCGCAAGATTGGGTGATATTCCATGAGAGCCTTCCATGCATCTTGAAGCCGTTGAATGTTGATATCGGGACTAAGTTTGTACGCGAAAACGTGATGGAAACGCTGGCGAAGGCTACGCTCCCAAGCTGCAATCAGCCATTTCATTCCCTCCGTGGCGGCCGAAACCGAAACGATCTGATGGCGGCGTCTCTCGGGAAATCGTTCAATGATCGCCTGGCGCTCTTCAACCGTTATCTCGAGCAAGGGCGAGTTATCTTGCACCGTCGCAGCGTCAAGATTGATCCTGGTCGCCTTGCCGGCCAATTCCCCGATCGTGGAACTGGAGACGATGTCTCCAACACTGATTGCCAAGCCAGCTTTCTTGCACCTGGCACTTAGACCAATAGCAGTGATAGAGTCCACACCAATTGCTATAAGCGACTGTGAAGATGAGAGATTTTCTGCAGAGCAACGGGCTACCTCCGCGACGGCCGCCAACAATTCCGGGAGGATAAACGTGGTGTCAACCTGCTGAGCAACTGGCTCTGTGATATGAGCCGGCCTGGAATTCGCATTGGTGGTGGGTGTGACCATGGATGTAGGAATAGTGGCTGGACCGTCGAGCTGGTAGATTATCTCATTCACCAATAGGCCCATGCCTGCCAGCACGTCATTGAGTGTCTCAACATCCATTACATCGGACCGGCAAGCCAGCTTGACCAAGAATCCAGTCTCCACCTCGTGAAATTCAACGTTAAGCGGATACTGAGGAAATTCAAGTTGTGAGATCAAGACGTACGTCAGGGTGAGGTGTACTACTGCTCACCTGAATCTGGGCATCAAACTCCCCTGGGTCGCGAAGAGTCCACAAATGACCGTGAGCATGAGGGAGCCAAGGTTGAAACAGGAATAAACTGTTCAATAGGCCATGCAATTGCAGCTCACTCTGTACGAGTCGAATTGAGACATGCTGCCAAGGCAATGCACTGACATTGGCGCGGTGAATAGACTGGAGTAACTCTCGATTGGTCATATGTGGAGAGAACTGGACGCGGCAGGGTATTGTATTCTGAATTCGGAGCCGAATTCAGTATCTTCATCACCTGAATACTAGCGTTTCACATACCAACATTGGTCCAACTACCTTTTCAGAATCGTCAAACGATCGACCAGAGACGACATGCCCGAAGACAACATCGTTCGAAGACTCTAATGAAGCCAGGTACTTAGCCCATACGGCCTGTGCAAGACATTGTAGGGTGACGGCGTTATCGTGAACCAATTGTAGTCGTAGATCCTGTCCGACGGAGACAAGCTTCGACGCAACGATTGCTTTGGAGGACAGGGATGTGTTGCGTAGTAGGGAGGCCGGGTAGTGGTCCTTGAGTTTCTCAGTCCAGTATGATGTTGCGTGCTCCTGTTGGTACAGCATGCGTGGAAGGAAGTCAAAAAACTGGGCCGGCGGGAGTGGGAGCTCTTGGTTCCGGTACACATTTTCTACATATGATAGCAGATTGGGGATGGAAAGCCCGTCGTATAACGCATGGTGCATAAAGAGCACCAGATGAAGTCCGACAGGGTCAGCATGCAAGATCCGGAAGTGTATCGGCGGTTTTCGAAAGGAAGACTCGTCGGTTGGTTTCATGTGCGAGAAAAGTTTATCGATGATGGGCTGGAAGAAGGTTGGCGGAGCCGAAATACCTTCCTGCCAATCAAGTTGCACAACGGAATGCCGAACTTGTACCCAGCATGCAAGCTCTGCCACATAATGGAAGGTAGCCCGGAGAATGTCGAAATCGCGGATTGCCTGATTCCAGGCGTTTCGGAGGAGCGCTAGGTCGATATCGGGACTGAGCTTGAGGACGAATGAGTGGAAATACAGGTTTCCAGCAGAGGCAATGGTCTTTCAACCGTTTTCATAAGCAAAAAGTAACGGATTAAAAATGAGAAACGTATACCTGGGATATCATGCCTGTCTGTAGCGCAGTCGTGGGGAATGCTTCAACCTTGTCGTCGATAAATAGTTTGCATGTCGACGGGTCGAAACTACTCCTGATTATCTTGCACTGCTGTCGCAAGGCAAAAATGCCTTGGTCGATTTCCGGTGGCACAGAGTGACTGGATGATCGTGCACACGAAGCGGCGAGTTTCCATAAAATTGGCTTTTCCATGATATCCGCTGCACTGGCGGAATAGCCGTGCTGACGAAGAACTCGAGACAAGCCAACGGACCGAATAGAGTCTAGTCCCAAAGAGACGAGTGATGTGTCCATATGTAATCGTTCTGGTGAGAGCTCGAAGAATTTTGAGATGATCTTGCTCAATGATGCGAGGACGGCAGCGTCCAAATTTCCCTCCAAGTCGTCTTGGACAGGCACCGCAGATGCAATGTCCTCCGCTCTGGGAGGCCGTGGCACGTAACTGTTTTTTCTGTTAAGAATATCCAAGAGAACAGCCTCAAACTGTTGGAAAACATTGTCAACGCCTTCGGTCATAAAGTCGCTGTCGTAATATGCGACCTGAGCGATGACGGCATCGTTGCTTTGGTCAAGCACAATCTCGACTGAAAGCGGGAACTAGTGAAGCTGTCAACAACACCCAAAGTTTACGAGAAGCGGTTACTTACGTCAGGCTCGGGCAATTCACTGCGCAAAATATCCCATATCTGATATTGAGTGTCATCCTTAACAGTAACTGCGAACAAAGTGTCAAATGGGGCAGTTCCTGGAGGTAGCCATTTGAGCACGTGTGATAGAGGAAAGTGTTCGAACGCCACCCCGGCTGAAATATCCGCCTGAACGCGCTGTAAATAATCCTCCGTGTCAAGGCGAACTCGGGTTGGAAGCACATTTATAGTAGGGTATATAGCGTTTTCAGCACCTTCGATAGGAAGTAACCGCCCTGCACGAATGACCTGTCCTTTTGTGTCAGAGATGGTAGCGGCTACAAAGTAGGAACTCACCACGAACGCAACGTCATTTGTGTGGTGTATATGCCTGCCCAGAGAAAGCGCAAACGCACATGTCAGCGCAGATTGCATAGTGACTTGGTGAGGAGCCAGGAGTTTCTTCATAGCGGTCAGGGATGTAGTGAGAGGCGTGGTTTTCCGTCGAACTTGACTTGGTAACCGTGGACTTGTCAGACGGCGGCCAGACCACACAAAGTCAGAAAACCTTGTGGCCCAAAACTGGCGGCCCTCGTCGATCTTTGCATTATGCATGTATTCCAAAAGCGATTCCGCGGAACAAGTGATAGTGCGCGGCTTCGCCAGCAATTCATCTTCCACAAATCTCAGAATACGCGGCAGAGATACGCCATCGAATAGCGCGTGATGAATTGATAATGTTAACCAACGGTAATGGTGATCTGGTGTGGAAAAGACAGCAAGACGAAATGGAGGAGTCGTGGATGACGTGGAATTGATTTCTTTGGCCAAAGATGGCGCCACTTCCGCGTAGAAAAAAGCGCTAAACAAGTCTGGATCGGCAAGGGGCGTCCGTTGTTCTATCCAAGGGAGCTGGGAGCCGCTAGGCGTGAGAACGACTTGAATGAATTGCCTTCCGAAATAAAACACGGTTCTGGGTACGTGTGATCATCTTCAACAAACAAAGCCGGCGAACACGCTGGCTCACCTGAGGATGTCAAGTTTCTTTATTGTAGCTTCCCACGCATCGCGCACTCGTGAAAGGGGGATTTGATCCGAAATGCTCATGACAACATGTTGCACGCATGAGGTTGGGTAGCTATCCGAATGGTAAAGCACACCCTCCTGGATGGGAAATGGTGGAAGAACGCGTCCGACTTGCGCATGCGGCAGACCTTCCTGTACCTCATGAAGCCACTGCTCATAGAACAGTCTCGTGGTTTGATTCAAAGATGAAGCCGGCGCAGTGAGCGAATTTGTTTGAATCAATTTACCAATGGCTTCGATCGATGCCGCTTTCATGATATCCGCGACAGCAATAGACACATGAAACATTCGCCTGACGTCCGATACCACTCGCACAAATGATAATGAATCCATGCCATAGGCCAAGAGACTAATTCGTGGGTCGATGGGTGAAATCTTCACGTGGTTTTCGACCAGGGATGCAAGTTTTTGCTGAATGTCGGTTGGCGACTCGAATGAGTAACCTTCCATGGGCGGCGTGTCGCGGATTGTTCCGATGAGCTGTTGAAGGTCGATTTCCCTGAAAATCAAAGACAGGGCTTTATCATCTGTTTTCCCATTGGAATTTAGGGGAAGCCAGCTGAGTCGAATTATATGTGCGGGTCGCATGTAACTCGCGAGCTCCCTTTCGGAAACCGCTCGAAGAACCTGTAGGACATCGTTTTCGAAAGAGATTACACGAGGCATAGTGTTCCGGCGGATGGAGATCGGGATCTGGACATCCCATGCAACGAAGGTTACTAATTGCGGCGTGGTTCCGTTCCCGATCGACGGGTGTGCGGCAAGTACGGTCCCTGCGTGCAACTGCAACCGAAGCTCACGAAGAGCAGTGTTTCTGAAGACAGCAGAGATACCTTCTGCTTCGATGCGGACGCCACGTAACTTGATCTGCGTATCAATTCTGCCTATGATATGAAGGGTGTCATCCGGAAGCATGCGAACTAGATCTCCGGTGCGATAAGACCATGATCCTGGGTGTGGCCACTCCATGAAGGATTTAGCAGTGGCTCCGGGAAGTTCATGATATCCCTTTCCGACAAGCGGCCCACCAACCACGAGCTCGCCGACAACTCCGCGAGGAAGAATGTTGAGGTTGTCATCAACCACGTATGAAGAAACGTTGGCAAATGCTCGGCCAATATTCTCTCGAGGGATGTCGCCATCCATAAACCGCGCACAACAGCCTATGGTCACCTCACTAGGACTGCGACCTAATTCGTCATGAAATGACTCAGCGACGGTGACCGAAACGCTTACCCATAAAAATTAGCAAGCCTGACAAATGGATGATTGGCCCATTTATCGAGGATCTAATGAAGAAGAACCCAAATAATGAGCCCACTCCGAGCAGGCGGTAAAAGGCGACTTACAGAATCGCTGACTTTTTCCCCACCGCTGGCAATGTATCTAAGCTTCATTTTCTCACCCCTCCGGTCATCCTCGGCTACACACATGGTGGCATCGATCAAGCTAGGCACGAGTCCGACGTGCGTGATTCCAAGGATATTGATGTACCGAGGCAAGTTTTCCAGAAGCTCGCCGCGTTTCGAGGATACCACTGTCATCCCAAGAGCGAGCGGGACAAATATTTCGGAAAGATGGACATCGAATGCTATAGCTGGTCGGCGAGGTGACGTTTCATCACAAATTCGACAATGTCGGCGACAAAAGGGATGACGCACATGCGATAGACAGGTATCTTCCGTTGCGAATATCCGACATTCTGACGTTTGCAGCGAACGAACTGAGAGCTATGATTGCCTCAGAAAGACCGTCGTGAGTCAGGAGACAGCCTTTAGGGTTTCCGGTGGTACCTGTATACTTCAGTCAGAATCTTCTAAACGCAAGTTTCCAGAGACTGGATACCCGAAGTGTATAACATGTACGCTATATTTCCCGGATGTACAGGGTCGACTTCGGCATGGCTCACACTGGAGAGATCATGTTGGACAGATATGTCGTAGATATCGATTGACAAATCTCCGAATTCGCGAGCATGATTCTGAGACGATACAATAACAAATTTCGCCAAGGAATTCCTCGCGATGAACAGTTTTCGCTCAGTAGGCAATTCCGGATCAATCTGTGTGATGAGATCCTGAGCTATGAGATACATAAAGGAAAATTCAAACTGACGGGAACATAGCATCCACCACCGCGCAGAATGCCGAATAAAACTGAGTGGAACGCGAGATCGCGGTCCATGCAAACTGCAACCCGATTCTCTTGGGAAAGTCCCCTAGTGAGAAGGAAGCGAGCAAAGCGGTTCGCGGCGCGGTCGAGATCACCATATGACAGGGATTCAGGAAGCGACCCCGTTTCGGTGGACAGATCAGAGTACCACTGCACAGCTGCGGCGTCAGGAGTGGAGGTTGAATGTGGAAGAATATAATCAGTGGCCAAGCGGGCTCGAGGTATATGCGAATAGTACGCGGCCCGCTCGTGCGCAGGTAGAGCTTCAGCGGCAGAGGCAAGATTGCTATTCAAGTGCAGAGGTGCCGCTATTTTCTGTGATGCATCTGATTCGGCAAGTACTCTTGCAGTTGCGGCAGCTATCTGACGGAGGAACATAGAGGCCATTGAAGAGCAGAATTGATTGGAAGAGGAGTGTAGATGCAGAAACCCGTCGCCTGTATGGATCAGGAAAGGTAGTCGTGACAGTGGAGGTGAAATCGCGGACAATGAGCAACTGTCGATTCGGAAGGAATCCCGAAAAATTGCAATGAACGGGGATCGATCTGTGACCACCTCCGAGACCTTGAGCGATTGGGAGGTCAAGCGGGAAATCAATTGTTCTCCAGGTTGCGTGAGAGCGAATCTCGCCGCCTCAACAGCGTCAAGCCAAGTCGTGCTTTCATCCCACTGCAAACGGAAATGTAAAGGTGAGGCACCCAGGGGATGATCCAGGGCCAGAAGCACATCCGTGACCCCGCAGTACATGCCGAGGACATTTGCGTAGGCTACTAGAATGAATGCGTCGAGAATTGTGCGGTCGACCTGGGCGGGGAGATCATCCAATGCTACTCGATGGAAGAGTGGGTGGGTGTCGCGATTTGTACGGTTATTGGAGAAATCTGGCAAGTGGATCACCTTGTAGTCCACCGGGATAGATACTGAGGACATGGTGGTTGTATGGGGAGCAGTGTGGTATAGTTATCTGATAAATGCCAGGCAGTGCGGAGCCAGAACGGACTTACTAGTATAAGTAACACGCTCTAAGACTCTTACTACCGTGTAATTTATCAGATAATAATATACAGTACACGCCGAGAGCACCCGCGATTCAGACACACTTTACCACATTGTCAGAACTACTCCTAGCAGTGGATCCACCCCCACGACGGTTAGCCCTCTGTTAATCTCACTGACGGTCTTTAGTTGTCACAGGTCGTCCAGAGTTGGTATTAGGTCGGCCCGTTCTTCAACCTACTCCAACTTGACAGCCACATCGTCTGCAGCAACACCCAGCGCATTCCATATGTCCCCTTCCAGTCCTTTAATCCAAGTGTACGATGTTATAGGCATCGGTTTCGGACCCTCCAACCTTGCAATCGCTGGTGCATTTCTTGAGAAGCAGAATGTGAGGATCATTTATTTCCCTTTCCTTATCAGAGAAGTCCTCACGATCATACCAGTTACCCACTTCCATTGACAGGGTGTTCTTCATCGAGAAACAAAATGAATTTAAATGGCATCCAGCGATGCTCCTACCTGGTGCCCAAATGCAGATTAGGCACGCTACGATTCAATTTGTTCGCTCCATTATCTTATGGTTATGCACCAGCTTCCTTAAAGACTTGGCTACCTTGCGGTCCCCACAGAGTCCACTCACTTTCGTTTCCTATTTGCATTCGCAGAATCGGCTGCTAGATTTCATCAACCGCGGTCGCACCGTTCCTACCCGAAGAGAATACTCTGATTATTTGTCTTGGGCCGCCGAATACGTGCGAGGCAAGGGAGTCAAAGTTGGCTTCGGCGAGGAAGTTGTTGCGCTTGAAGTGATGGATACGTCTACGATACAAGTACATTCTCGAGTCCTTTCATCTGGTCAACTTGTGGTGCGCTCAGCAAGTACGGCCAGCCTCTATTCATGACCCGTTACTTACGATCCAGTCCAGAGAATCTCATAATATCCCCGGGTGGTTCGCCCCGTATACCAGCACCACTAGCGACCACTTGGGTTCAAGAGCGCATGATCCATAGCTCGACCTACTTGACATCGATCGGTCCCTTGTTGAATCTATTACAGTCATCTAATCCCGGAAGACGGCCGCTACGCATCGCAATCATTGGGTCCGGTCAATCCGGTGCAGAAATCGTGATAGACCTTCATTCACGACTGGCCACAATACCAGTCACCGCAGACCAAGGACATACCCTCGACCTTGTTATTCGCAAAGGATCCCTGAAACCAAGTGATGACTCACCATTTGCCAATGAGATATTCAACCCAGAATGTAGGTCACCCAACGCAACCTTTCGTCTAGGTGATGACGACAAAGAGTTTCTAGCTACCAATGAGGTATTTGGTCAATCGTCTTATTTCGCCAGACAAAAGATTCGTCTCGAGTATGCAAGTACGAATTATGGAGTCGTCAATCCGCATACCCTGGAATTGGTAGGTATATTTATCTTGCTACGCCAAACAACTTCGCTCAGGGAACCAGTTATACGAGATCATGTATGATCAAAGGGTTGACGAGGGGACATCCAGGCGCACCAAATGCAACGAGCTCTTGACAAAGCCTAGGTTCAGCATCCTGAACTATTCAGAGGTCGTGTCCGCAAAAGTTTCGCCTTCCGGGGATATCCGAACATCACAAGCCGGATTGGAACCCCTGACCCTTATCTTGCAACAAACGTTGACACGCGGAGTCTATGAAAAGTCATACGATGCAATAATTTGTGCGACTGGATACGAGAGGCGCACATGGCTCCGTCTCTTGACGAATTCGAGTCTAGGTGAATATTTTGGGCTCCACGCAAATGCACAAGACTACACTCGTCTGGAGGTAGAGACTAAGGAGGTGAATCCAATCGATAAGGGATCCTTGGCTTTCGACATTCAAGTCAGTGACTCTAATGACGGGCCCAACGAGTATGAGAAAGCGGGGCCACCGAAGGAAATATTTATCTCGCGGGCGTATCGGCTTCTTCCTACGGGGACGAATCATGGGCAGAAGAAGCTAGATGCGCGCATCTACGTACAAGGGTTAGCGGAGGAAACGCATGGCTTGAGTGATACCCTGCTGAGCGTAGTAGGTGTTCGAGCTGGTGAAGTCGTCGACGATCTATTCGCGCATTTCAATGGTCCCGCCAAGGGTATACCAAGTGCACGAATGTGAGGGGTGGAGTTGGTTGCAGAGCTAAATATGGAGAAGCGATGTCTAATCTAGAATGCGGACTTCATTGATAAATATTTCCCACGGCGTGGTCTCTCCGCTCATCACGACATGCGTATCGACAAGTGTTATTTCTGCTCGACGAGCGTCTATCCTGGCCATGGTAGGAATATCAGTCACGCCTAGAAATCATCCTCACATATGTTAGGTACGGCGTTTGTTCGCAACGATGCCAAAGTCTTTCGTTTTTGCACCTCAAAGTACGCACATCGTTCCTTGAGGCCGCAACCATGTTAATCTGATTGTAGGTGTCACAAAAACTTCAAGTTGGTTTGCATCGCACACGCTTTTGTCCCGAACTAATCACTAGAATGATTAGAATGAAACGCAACCCACGTAAGGTACGGTGGACAAAAGCGTTCCGCAAAGCAGCTGGAAAGGAGATGACCATTGTGAGTACAACGCCCTCGATTCTGTTGCGATGATATTTCTTGCGCCTCTAGGATGCTACAATTGATTTCGAGAAGCGCCGGAATGTCCCCGTTCGCTACGATCGCGAGCTGGTGCGGACTACGATCAAGGCAATGAGACGGGTCGGGGAAATCAAGCAACGGAGAGAACATGCGTTCTGGAGGCAAAGGCAGGTTTGGCTACATGCTCGGTCACTCTATTTCTGACGGTCACGATCTACCCAACAGAATGGCGGTTGCACGCGAAAAGCAACGTGTACACCGAGCCAAAAAGTTGGCAGCCAAGTCAACATCGGTCAAGCTGGTGAAACCTATGGTGGTGGAATCACCATCTGCCGAAAAGAAGTTGGAGAGGATCAAAGTACCAAGCAAGAGCCGAAGTGCTCTCGTCAAAGGAGATGGTCAATCCATGGCAATGGATGTGGACTAGTCTACGTATTATATAGACACGGTAGACCTTGTATACCTCACGACATGCGATTTTTACAATTACTTATCGTGCGGATGCAATGAGGGGCCATTGTCCATTTCTGTAACAACATGTGCTTGTAGACCCTTCCAGTCCCTGGCCAACCGAATACGCAATCACTCCTTGAGACATGCCGTCTTGTCTTGCCTGAACCACCACCATCAATGTCTTCGTGGTACTCATGGTTCTCGGGTCTCCCTACATTTGACTTCGCCGTCCCGTCCAGTATTCAACGACGCTTCTTTTCCTTTCTCTTGAGGAGAACTTTAGGTCATTTTCTCAAGCCGGGCCAGCTTGATCTCCATCAGATCGATTCCCAACTCGGTTCTGGGACCGTCCATGTCAAAGATTTGGAACTAGACGGACAGGCGAGTCTGCTGCGTTTGCTCCTCCGGTGTATTGACCCAACTGTTCTCTTTAGGCGATCAATCAATTACTCGTAGGACTCCCTGTATCACTCTATGACGGTTTCATATCTGGCGTCACCGCTCGTATCCCGTTTCCGAACCCTCTTTCCTCCAATGTCGGTTTTCATGTCCAGTCTCTTAACCTCACGTTTCAAATAACGGCGGAACAATCCATACCATCTCCCTTTCCCTCTCTCAACAGCTCCAGCCTTACCGATTCTGTGGTTTCTGTTGCCGAGACTTTCATCCATGACGAACTTACATCCCGAGAGGAGGCCACCTTACGACAAACACTCAAACCCTCTGCGACTGCCTCATCACCTCTTGCAGATGAGGGTGAGAACTTACCTGGAGGCTTTCACCCATTCGAGTATAATGTACATGCCGAAGAAACGCCCAAAGAATCCCATAGAGAGGATCCCGCAGGGGTATCTGTCTTTGCAACTCTTATTGAGCGACTCCTTTCCAAATTTGAGTTCTCAGCAGCGGATACGAAGGTCACTATCGTATATCCTGGACAGGCGAGCTTTACGCTGGTCGTACCAGAGATAACATACCATACGGATCAACGCCCCCCTTCTCAAACGAACAACGGACTCCAGTCAGCAGTACAAGGGAACGGACATTGCGGACAAATCCGCACAGTATCCATATCTGGGCTGAAGGTGACTTCACGGGATCTACGTGTCTCCACTTCCTCTCCGACTGCTACGAGCACGCTATCACCGATTTCCCCTACATCTTCTCCGAAATCTTCCCCGCCACTCTATGATCCATCCACTGGTCAATTATCACGCAGCTCATCATCGTCCTCTCTGGACGAGGATACACAACTTATGATGTCACAGTCCATTGCGATACTTCCTCCTAGTTCCCTGCATCTGTCTACTTCAAGCAGCATGTATGAGAGTGCTATATCCACTCACCCTGCCAAATCGGGGATTGAGTCGGCATCACCCTCGCTTCCACAAGTCACTGACAACGTTGACAACGTTAAGCAAGCTTGTCCTCGCCCTCAAATATCAGTACCAAGTCGGAATTCTGTCGAGGATGTTCTACTTTCCTTTGGTGCACAGCCCATGATATTTTCACTGCAAACCCCCTCTCGCGCGCAGCCTTCCGAGCAAGCATCCCGAGTTGATGGCGACCAACCAGAGGATGTCGTTATGGATCAACCCGAGCAAGAGACCCTACAGTTGTCTATCACGGTTGGCACGCTTGCTTGCGCCTTCCGTTCTGGCCAGCTGCGTGTGCTACTGGATATCGTGGATGCCTTTCTGTCCAAACTCCCTACGTCCGCCGTCCCACCCAAAGAGGCGTCGTCGGGATTTCCCCTTACCGCGCTTTGCCTGGAGGCGAGTGTCACTATTCGTGGTATCGTGATGATCGCCCTTCCGGAGTCGGCGATTGGGGAGTCATTTTCTCTCGACACTTTCTATGAACGGCCCCTTGTGCCCCCAAGACTACCCTCCACCTACCTACGGCTGTTCCTCGATAATCTTTCCGTGTCCTTATGGCTTCCTACGCTCTCGCCCGACCCACCGACAACCAGTAGATTGCCATCCACGTCAGTGGACTTATTAACCTCTGCTAAGGCGGTCCTTTCAGATATATCACTCTTTGCCTTCCATGGTGTTTCTTCTGTGGACGATGCACAAGTTGCAGCACCGATACTAATAGCCGACCATTACTTGCCTACGTCACGTGTTGCTCACCATTATCGCCCTTCGCTCGCCTCGCAGAGACCCAAGGATATCAAACTTCCTGAGTTCGACGTGGTTGATTGGACACGAGCTAAGTTTAAGAACGGTTCAGCGAAGCTATCGACGTGGCGTTTGAGAAATCCCGCGGTATCTAGGAAGGCGGACAAGTCGCACACACCGTCTCAAAAACTCTGTGATCTACCCAGTTCTCCAAACCCCTTCATCTCTAGTCCGTTGTCGGAAGCGGAGGACAGACTGCCGATTCCCCCAGTCCTGGTGGTCTTCGGAAGGCTGGGCCCGCCATCTCCGTCAGACGAAAATTTTCGATCTGTGGACGTCAAGATTGCCCCGCTTCACTTGTTTCTCGACCTTGGAATGATTTTCAATGAAAATGTAACTTTGCACTTCATCGAGGACGTCGCGTCAGCCTCAATCTTCACGCCGAAGAATGCAACAGAAATGGTTAGGACTCGCACCCAAGATCTTGAAGGGCTGAACGATGATGCAGGTGTGGAAAAGGACATTCAAATTCGACGATCATCTCCCCGTAGGAGAGAGACAGAGGAGAGAAAACGACTAGAAGCTCTGGTTTTGGAAGACCTCGATTTGGGCGTGAATTATCAGGAGATAGGAGCTCCAAAGTCGAAATCATTCCGACAACGAACGGCATCCACCACACGGAAGGTTTGTACTTTTCTCCTTTCTCCGTATTCCATCACTCAGAACGATTACAGAGAGTGGCCCCAAGTGAACCTAGTTTCAATTTCCACCTAGCATGCCCCATGGTTCGAGTTGAGATGCGCTGTCCCCCGCCCCCGCCTCGCCAACCGCGATCTGGCTGTATGCTATTTGACCTTCGTGGTGTAGCAATCTCCAATGACTCTCCCCCCGTCAAGCCTTCTCTCAGGTTTGCAGAGGAGATGAAATCGTCTCCGCCGCAGGCGAGTGACAACATTTCGAATGTTGTCCTTCGTGTATGCCTGCAAGAGATACTTGTTGCATATTCCCCATTTGGCGAGAGGGTGGCTCGTACGATTTTAACGCTTGGTGCCTTGCCGAGCAAGGAATGGGGACCTGACACGAGTGCCCTTTTGGCCACGGAAACAGATACACTGCCCCTTTCTGTCGTCCTGGGAAAACCTGGCACTGCAAAAAAATCAACAAACGAGGTTCCCCGCAAACTAATCGTGACAGTTAACATTCCTTTGGTAAACCTCTTGACGGACAAAGTTATATTCGACGGACTGCAATATTGGGCAGATGACGTGGCTCAACTAATTCAGCAGAGTTTGGAATCTCTGGACAGTGCGACGGAAACCCTGCCGAGTCGCAACCCCAGCTTAATTGGAAGCCGGTACTTCACCCAATTGCGGCGGAGTGGAACTCACAGCACCGATGAGAGCGTTGTGGAAAAAACCAGTAACTCAGATACGGGCGAGACCGTGGTCAAGGTTAGTGTCACAGAAGGTCCGTCCTGTCTTCGTTTCACAATGAAATTGGCGAGCATAACACGTTATCTCCGTTAGTCTTAATCAGGCTTATTCTTCCTCGAAATGGTGAATGTGATCCCGCACGACCATTCGATATATCTGCCCTAGACCTGGATGCGCTGATCGAATTGAAACCAGAGGGCAAGGTCAGTGGCATATCCATATCATACCATTTCGATCATTCTGACGCTACTGGTGGATTAGGAGGAGAATGTAGTCACCGCCGGGATTATGGATCTCTGTGTCGCTGATACGTCCAGTGAAGGAGACTATGTAATTCTAGTCCAGAACCCAGACCGAAGCCTCGTGAGTCTTTTGAGTTAAGGTTTTGCGCGTTTCTTAAGGTGTACGCCAGTCGTCAGCACCCAGGCACTCGGTGAAGTCCAGGATAACGTCGTTCGTAGTCCCAGAAACCACTGCCAAAGAATCGCGGATAAGGCTTTCTCTCTGGGGTTTTACAGTACATCCACCGCTCGACGGTAGTTTGGGGAATGATCTTGCTCTGTTTGCCAAGGCACCACCAGAGGTACGCATCTTGGACTTGTCCCTTCAGTCCGATGACCGAGGGTGTTAGGTATTCGAATCTGTCGTACCGTCCGAGTGTACTCGGCTCACAGTGAATGTCATCGACGTGTCGGCCCATTTGCGCGCTTCGGGACATCCAGGAGCCGTTGTACTGCACCTTGGCGAGAGTGAATTTTCAACAGAGCTGATAGGAAATTCATCCGAATTTGCATTCAAACTAAGTATTTCATCGTCGCACATCTTCTTGGTGGACTCGATTCAAGATGCACTCGTATCGACTGGGGCAACTCAAAGTCCTTCCGGCCGTGGTGTAGACTTCTGGAAGGTCAGTTTCTCCAGTTTTTGCTGGTGGTCTGGCTACTAAACTGCAGGCTCAGACCTCTGGTTATGCACTAATCGCAGATATTTCCCAATCTCAGCTTGCTTTCAGAGCAGACAATGCTGTTTTGCCTCCAAACATCACTGTTTGTAGATTTTTCAGGACACCGGAATGCTCTTAAATGCCTATCTGCAGGTTGTCATCGATCGGATTGGTCTCCGAATACACCTTTGCGCAGACACTATCAGCGCTCTCACTGGCCTGATATCCAGCATAACTCGTAGCCCGGGGAACGATGCAGATATTCGGTATGTTATTCCCGAAAAGAAGGCGTTACATTGAACCTGACCCATCAAAGCCCTTCACGCGTAGCTCCAAGGACGCCGAACAGCACCACTGGAGCCCGTGACCGTGACATGACTGGTATTGCTGTTCCATAAGCTGATAATGCCACCTGGCTAAACGCCGATGTACAGCTTCTTTAGATGAGCATGCATTTAAGCTCATCCCTGAAGTTGGGAATACAGCAGACATGATAAATGATGACTTGCCCGTTAACCAGGATTATCTGGACGCCGCATTTGGAACTGCTGCGGGCCTCCGAGAACTTAGGGATGACGACCTTGAAGATTTTGACATCGAAGAAGAGGAAGGTCGCAGCACTCCCGTGATGGGCCAGCTTGGTGTCGTATCGAATGTCGGTGGAGAGACGATCCGCATCTTGAGACGTTTCTCTTTCGTTGAACACCATTTCGACACCATTTCTCCTGATACAACCCAAGACGCAGCCAGGTAAGAAGCTGCTGATAACTTGTGGCTCTGCTAATTTACACATAATGACAGCGATACTATTTTACAGCTACGAGTCCATAGCTCTGATATCGTGCTTTTCTTGCATGACGGGTTCGATTGGCCTCGCACACGCAAAATCATCGAGAAAGAGGTCAAGGAGATGCGCAAGAAGCTCGCACGTATACGTCAGCTAGTTGCAACGGGCCAAACACAGGAGCCTATAGATGAGGCGACCAGTGCGACACTTTTCAATTCGTTCCACATTGGACTCGAGCAAGATATGGAAACCATGGATCCGGACACTCTTCTTGCCGCCATCGATGATGAGCTAGACGATTTTGCTGAGACCGAGACCGAAAGTTCTTGGCAATCCCTTCCTGCCGCTTCCCCGGGCCGACCCCGAGTTGCGTCGACGCGTATACATGGGAAGCGCCTCACCCGATCCAAAGGACCCTCAATCGAGATTCGGTTAGAAGGCCTGAACGCGGAGGTTGACAACTACCGCCCCGGGGAGACCTTGGTCTCGCGTACGCTCATTTTGGTCAAGGACCTTGAAATCCTTGATCATATCAAGACATCGACATGGAAGAAGTTCCTTACTAGCATGCGATCGGATTCACGAGGGAATGTGAGGGAAACTGATTCCAACATGGCACGAGTGGAATTGTTGAGCGTTCGTCCCTCTCCGTCGCATCTCGCAGAGGAAGCACGACTCCGCGTGAGTAGTTGATCTCCATCGAGAGCCTATCGCAGAAATGACTGATGTAATTCTAGGCGAAAATCTTACCTCTGCGACTATATGTTGATCAGGATGCACTCGATTTCTTCAAGAAGTTCTTTTCCTTCCAAGATTCGGATAGCCCTTCAACGCAAGAGGATGGGGAAAAGAAAGATGATGTTTACTTCCGTAGGTTGTTTTCCCGAAATCCGTATCATCTTTTCTGATGAGTCCGACCGCAGAACACGCTGAAGTTTTCCCCGTGGACGTCAAGTTGGATTACAAACCTCGACGTGTTGATTACAGTGCTTTGCGAGACGGCAAAACAATAGAGCTCATGAATTTCTTCCACTTTGACGGAGCGGAGATGACATTACGGCATCTGACTCTGCACGGTGTACGTTCGCTCCGAGCGAAGCGATAACCTGGCTAATAATCCACTAGATCACTGGATGGCCACGTTTCTTTGATACTCTGAATGACCTTTGGACACCAGATGTAAAGGCCACGCAGCTTGTTGATTTCATCTCTGGTGTGGCCCCGATTCGATCTGTTGTCAACGTGGGCTCGGGGGTAGCGGACCTTGTTCTACTTCCCATCGCTCAGTACAAGAAAGATGGGCGAATAGTCCGCGGTGTACAGAAAGGCACCAAGGCATTCGTCCAGTCAACTGCTATGGAAGCTATCAAACTTGGTGCTCGCCTAGCGACTGGCACGCAGGTAATTCTAGAGCAAGCCGAGAACGTATTGGGTGGACAGTTCAAGGACTCTGTCACCACTGAGGCTCTTCAAATACCTTATGATCTTGAAGATGGGGAAGGCTCGGATGAAGACCTGATCAGTCGTTATGCTGCTCAGCCTACTGGTCTCAAAGACGGAGTACACTCGGCCTATCACAGCCTGCGGAGAAACCTGCATTCTGCTGCTCAGACTATACTTGCGGTGCCGATGGAAGTATACGAGAGATCCGGGAACGAGGCGAGTCTTGAAGCGAATTCAAGGTTCGGACCAATGCTGATTTTGATCGTTTTCACTGCAGGGAGCCGTTAGGGCTGTCGTACGCGCAGTCCCAATTGCCGTCTTGAAGCCCATGATCGGTGCCTCTGAGGCGATCAGTAAGACCCTGATGGGACTTCATAATACCCTAGACCCCAACATCCGACTTGAGAATGAAGCCAAGTATAAACACCGCTAATTTCTGCTTAGATCTGTACTATCTAGCATATGTTCATCCTGTACATTACACAACATCATTTTCCCAGTCTACAGATAGTGATTCTCGTCAAGCGAACAGATGTCATCAACAGACCGGGTAACATTGTCAGTATCAAAAATACAAAGGCAGATTTACAAAGCCCAGTGGTTTCAATGCCGTGGTGTGATAACTACATACCCGTCATCAAGCGGACTCGTGATATATGCTTCTGACAATAGTGACTGAATGGCAAGACTACGGAAGAGACTCGACCATTAATACCTTCACCCTGAATTGTCATCGGAAAAAGACTCACTCGACATCACGTTGTGTGCACCCATACGAGGCTTGGGTTGCTCGTGCTAATTCCGTAGTTAAGATAGAACGATCTTGGTGACGGCGCATGTACTTCATGACGGCCCTCTCCAATGGATTCAAGGTGGCATAAGGTTGATGTCTTCGAGGTGAAAATGTGTTGGGTAGGACGTCGCGACAAGGTGGAACGACATGGAGCTGGGTGCCGCTTTCGCCTCGATCGCCCGGTGGGCCAGGATCACGATCCACCGTAGCACTGGCCGGCTGAACGATGTCGTCAACGGTGTCCATAGTCACCTCACTGGGCTCCGCGTTTCTGTCAGAACGACAGGTCTAACCCGGGCATTGAAGGAGCATTTTTCCGTCGTAGATAACTAGCTCACCTCAGCGGGTCCGAGTCGCTGAAGGAGCATGTTTGTACGGATCACGTTCAAAGTGTGATGTAGGACTTGAATATAGGAGGCTGGTCGAACGGAGTGGAGACGCATCCTCAGAAAGTTGGACTTTCCCATTTTCGGGGTTCCCGTAACCTCCACATAGGTGCTCTCACTGTCAAATGTCAAAGCATAGCAGCTCGTTGAGGATACAAGAGAAGAAAGGACAATGCACTTACAAGGCCTTGTAATGTGTGGCTTCCCAGTTGTTAATCTCTCCGATCAACTGACGGAGAGCTTTAGGATCGAACGTCTTTTCAGCGCGGATTCTCCCTGTCCCGTCTTCGAGAATGAAATCCATGCCTGTTGTGGTTTTGTCTACACTTTTTGCGAGGGCAACCAGAGTGACCTGTGTAACAATGTCCAAACGTTAAACCCCCTCTAAAATTACGGTACTCACAGCGCTGAAACATGACCCTGCGATCACTATAGAGTCAGGCAGATACTCCGCACGAAGCACCTGGAATATTGTTACAGGACAAAGATTTTTTTCCAATGAAAGAGCCTTGTCAATGACTGGGTCATACGCGGCCAAAGTTCCAGATTGTCCACCTTCACAGAGTTCTGGATCCGACATGGTCAATGAAACACAAGGATCAAAGCAAACATTGGATGATCACAGATGGAAGTTGTTCACTTGACCCCTGTTCACTAGAGTTATGTAATCCATTTAATCACGCCAATAGTACAAAATATTTGGAATAAAAGTCATCGAACGGTACTCATGGATACCTTACTCAACACAACTTGAAGTGAGAATCGTCACCAGTAGAGTATACTAACCCATCATCCGTCAATTTGTCGAGAGCATTACTGAAAGGCCAAGTCCAGTACGGGCAACAACAAGATGTAACCACATACCTTATTGACATTGCATCCCCTCCCACTGCACGAGAGATGGCGCTGACATGGATGCCTTCCGGATAAGGTGGCTGAGTTTGCATAAAGCTCATTATGGAACGATGCAAGCTCGACAAGTGTGAATACTGGTCGCTATGTGCCATTGGTTGAGCTGAATACGCGGTACTTGAGCCAGCCCCAGCTTGCCGTTGTGCTACTTCTTGAGGGTTTTGCCCAGGTCTTGGTGGCTATGGCAAGTTCAGTAATCAAGTTCGAGTAACTAGTATCGGACTTGCCGGACCACGCTCCCATGTCATGGTAACCATCATAGCCTCCAGAAGGTGAAAATAGATCTCGGCGGGCGACTCGATCAGTCGTATAAGATTAGTGTTGATGTATTTCTTGTTCCCAAACGTCTTCAGACTCCCCAAAATACGCACATATGCACCTTCCCTACAGAGTCATCAGTTGGGAGTAAAACGCGACAATACGGTAAACGAACACAATGCCGCTTTTTTCTGATTCCTCCTCCATAGAAGAATCGGTCCAGTGACGAGCTTCAATTTGACCTGAACCATCATCCAGCATGTATTGACTATTCGTTGCCTGCGCTTGCTTCGAAGAAATGTGCGCAACGATAGTGACCTAGATCGTTGTATGAACAAGCCGAACATTCGATTGTGATGTGTTCCTACTTGTCCAATCTCTTGGTCGCCGAGGACCCAGTCGGCATCTGTGTGTGCTTGGGTAGCTTGGATAAGTTGGTGGATCGTCATAGGGCGCAGTGAATGCGCCGTTTCACTTTTCTGGGTGTCAAGGTGAATGAGACCGTACTAGCAAGAAAGACCAGCCTTACACGAGCGAACCCTCCTGGGCTGCCAGCTGCGCTGCCGTACGGTGAGCCCGTTGTCATGTAGCCACCACCCGCGGTCCCGTAGTAGTTGTTGTCATTGACTGTATGATCTGGATGAGTACCAAATAGAAAACCTCAGTTTTTACGCCAACCGTACATTGACTCATCGTTGTGCGAGGCAAAAAGTCTTCTTCCAAGGTCGCGCGTCGCAGGCGCGTTTGATTACGACGCGAAACATCACGGTCACGTCACGTGGAGTGACATCGCCTTGAAGTGCAAGTCCCCGACTCCCACGTAGTGGGGGAGGGTTTTCACAGCCAGAAACGTACCGCTCTCTGCCTAGCGACCCGTGGGACATCTTATGTAATTTCTTGCGACCTATTTGAACTTTACTCACTTTCCCACACCCTCTCTCGAAAATTTCAGCAC
>JBBPMD010000198.1:0-40072 GCA_038090095.1 Zangia roseola
GGAGTCCGAAAGATGTCCCAATTTGGTGTAACCCCTATGTCGATAAATAACCGTAGTTTGTATTTGGTTATGTTTAAAGTCACTACCATGACAAACTACTACTCCCGCTCGCCCCCGCCACTGCAGCATCCCGTCCCCACCCACCCTGCATTCATCCCCGAGCCACCTTCAACACCTGGTCCTGGTCCCGCCTCTCCCCAGGCCTACCAGCGATACCAGCAACCAGGTCCAGGTCCGGGTCCTGACCCGCATCACATCCCAGACTTCGCCGCATGGGGTATGAATGACACCACCGCACAGTTCGGCATGCAGCTGGGCCAAAGCGCAGTCGCGGCCGGACAGGAATACGTGCAAAAGAACGTCCGTGCATCTCATTCTATCCCCAAACTTGCCGCTGATCTCCTCCTAGTTTGGCGGACTCATCCCTCTCTCCCTCCTCAAACACCACTTCAACGTGTCCAATTCGTATGTCATGAAAAAATTGCAGTTGGTCGTGTTTCCTTGGAGGCATCGACCGTGGTCTCGAAAGATACACCGTCTCGAGACCGGTCAAAGCGAGTGGCAGTCCCCGCGAGACGATATTAATTCTCCAGACTTGTATATTCCCCGTACGTCCACTCTTTTTCCCGCTCCGTCCTTCTTATTCATTTCCGCAGTCATGGCCCTCGTCACTTATATCCTCGTGGCTGCCCTTCAGACAGGTCTCCAAGAACGCTTCCATCCACAGATTCTTGGCGCATCCGCTTCGCGTGCACTCGTCGTCGTCCTACTCGACTTCCTCTTCGTCAAAGGTGGTTGCTACTTGCTCAATGTTCAGGGTCCAGGTCAAGTCATAGATCTCATCGCATACGGTGGCTACAAGTTCGTCGGGTACGTCGCGTTCTTTATCACACCTTTATCACCCTCACCGTTGGGCAGTGTTATTTTGACGTTGCTGACGGGTTTAATAAACCCGGGAATGACGATATATTCCATCGTCTTCTTGTATGCATTTGCTGCCAACGCATTCTTCTTGGTGATTCCTCCGCTCGCCTTGGTCATTTTATAGACTGACCTGCGTTGGCAGCTTCGTTCCCTGCGCTCAGTCGTCCTACCTGACTTGTCAAGCGCTGCGACTCCCGTCACTGTCTCCCATGCCCAACGTAAACGACGCATCACCTTCCTCTTCTTCGAAGCCGTCATACAGGTAGTCTATATGGCCATCTTGGTGAGGGTATAGGAAGGCGAGGTGTTTTAGGGCAGTGATGTCTGTTATTCGCCAAGTCTTTGCAATACACTAGTTATCACGTTGATCGCAACCTTAGTCAGAGCATGTGCGCGTCTAGCTTCGCATCACTGTGTCCTCGACTACGGTAAGGGGATTGGACCCGCCGTAGGTGAACGAACGAACGAGTTACTCCTCGGACCTGAATCCAATCCACCACACTCGCATCCGCACCCCGTGCCGCACGTATCCAACCGTTGATCCCGCCAACACTTGACATGCGTGATGTGCAAACATTGACCACAGCTCCATGCAAGCCCTGAAAACCACCATCAGCGGACGTCGCCGAGTGTGTTTCGAAAACGCACCCTTGACTGGAAGTCGGCATACCGAACAGCGTGGGTTCGTCTGATGACTACCGCACACCGCACATATCACGTCTTCCGCAAACTGTGTATGCCCACACTGCCCACACGCGGGTTGAATATCTGCGTCGACGTGAGCGATCCTCTTAAATACTACATGCGTGCCCACGTACCGAATTGCATGTCCAAATTCTGACACGGCGGCGTCCTTACAAACGACGACGTCTTGACCGTCTTGAGCAGTTCGATCCGTTTATTCAGCAATTGCCAGCCGAACAGCATGTCGGCGTACACCAGAATATGACACGCCAGTTGCGAGAGCAGCTCTGGGTCGACGCTCATTCTGCAACGTCATCAGTGGACCCGAAAAAACGGCACGGAGATCACCGTACCCCGTCCCCTGTGGTTCGTCATCGAGAACGACCAGCTTCTTTTCTTGTATCGCCAGCTTCGCATTGACGCCATGTGACCGATCGGCGCGTCGTCCGTGACCCGCGGACGAGAACGGCGACTGTCGCGTGAGTGGCGACACCATCTGCGTTTCGGACCAGGATTTAGAGATGGGCGATACCGTCGGTGTGTGCTCTTTCCTGCGCAAAGACCGCGGCGAGTCGAGATTTGGCAGACGAAGCACGGTGTCGCGCTGAGGAATGGTGACCGTGATTTTACCAGGGAGGACGTCGAGCGGCGTTGAAATGGACTCTTGGACGCCGGACATGAATTGACGGACGCTTCCGGTGTTGAACAGGCTTGACCATGACCCTCGGGAAGAATTTGATGCAGAGAGAGAAGATCCGACAGCGTAAGCGGTCGTGGTTGGGGACATAGAGGGAAGACGTGGCCATGCAGGAGATAATATCGCTGCTCTAGGGTCCTTGGATCTCGATAGGCTAAAGTAGTCGGATCCACCCTTCGAGATAATAGGGGAGATCTCTTTGGTGGATGGGGTGTGGGTAGGAACTAGTGCGATTGAACACGGGGTGTAGCCAAGAATCTGAGGTACTCACATTGGTCCCCTGACGAGATGTATGCCCTCAGTAACACCACTGCTAACATGGCAAGCATTTGCACGTCGTGCGTCGCACAAAACTCTTGGTGTCTATGTAACCAAATGAACGGCGTCCCATTAGAAATTTTAAGCCCACCGACATTTGCTTCACAATTTGGTGAGTCACTACTCCAAAGACATCTTGTGTGGCCGCGTGTGCAAGAAACAGGCTCTGGAGTGTTTTAAACATCCTTTCGTGCGCAAATTGTCCGTGTTCCCTGGCGACGTTGGCATTGAATCGACATAAATCTTCCAGGGTAGCTGCTTGAAAGATATACGCCCCTGCAGCTTTTCGCTTGGCAACCAAAGCATCGGTGGGTTTCCTGATGAACACAGTACTCCGTCGCGTAGGGATCATGGAGATGTTGTTGCCCTGATCGTTGGTATTATCTTTTGTCTCAAAGGCAATGCCCCACTGTGTTCTTTGCTGGGAGAAAGTGAGAAGGTTGGTCATGACGCGCAGCGTGTGTTCGCCATCTTCGAGTCGTCGTGGATCCATATCGGGACGTAGGTCTGTAGCCGCGAGTCCAAGACGCCGGACGGCGTCGGATAGTAGAGCAGGCGATTGGAAAAATCGCTGTGCGCGCGAGGCAGCGGCTGATCCCGAATGTTCGCTCCCTCCATTCATTTGATGTGGTCGAACTATACGAGGCGGCGCTCTGAAGAAGCAGATCAATTCCCCTGTCGGAAGCGTGCCCCATAAATCCTCAACACTAAAAGGTGAGAACCAAGATCTTACCATTCGGCCCAAAAACACATTGCGAGGTCCTTGGTTCGGCCAAATTTTTATTGTTTCTCAATAGCGAGACCGTGAAATCCCTAGACTTCCTCGTAGGCGGTCCCTCGTCTTCCTCTGAAGATGACTCCGACCGCATGTCCATTGGAATGCCTACTTGTTCGTTTTCATCTCCAAATAACAGGAACCTGAGGCAAGCTTCCAGACAGGGTCGCCGACGCTCTCTGATAGTTTTGAGACGTCGAAGCATAAAGGCTCGGTTTTGTATCGAGATTAAAGGACTCCGCTCAAGATCAATTTCGGGTGTGCCTTCGGGATGGGGAGCGTGGGGGTAACTTTTCGGGAATTTGAAGGAAATGCGGATGAAGACTGACGAAGACTCTCCCCAAGGGCCGTGAAGGCCCAATGTGCACGTACGTTTCTTGGTGAGATCGTGCTGACAAGAATGAGTAAGGTGGCAAGGTACAACGAAGAACTTACTTTCTCGAGGCGAATTTTCGACGTAGATAACTTGGTACGGACGGTCGTGATTCTGGAAATTGTCAGTGTTGATTGACTGACCGACGAGACAAGACTTACTCGTCAGGCAGACTCTGGGCACCCTCGGCCTCTTTCCCCTCTCTGAGTCGACTTTCACTTCTCTTTCGCCTTAGTCCTTGACCCGTGGATGCATCGCCATCCTTTCCGTGGGAAGCTCTCGATCTTGAGCCACTGCTCATCCCGCTATCTCTGCTAGAGCTTTCATCCCTTTTGTCCCCAACCCGGACGCTCGCCAACCACGTAAACGCGTCCATACCCACCTTCGTACCCTTCCCACCACCTCCGTAGCCTCGTGACATCGTCATCGTCGTACTCGGGGTTGGGACAGCTCGTTTCTCTGGCTGTAGTTGGTTTGGGGTTCGGCTTTGGTTTTCACCTTGGTCGTCTCGGATACGAGCTTGGAAATTGTCGGAGGTAGCTTGAGGGTAACGATGTATATGATGGTGGGTTGACGACCCTGAGTCAAGGAACAGTACTCCCTTTCCTCTTGCGGCACTCCCATGATGAGGTTGCAGTACGGGGTTCGCGGGTTTTTTCACCCCGGGCGTAGGCGCCGGACCCGCACGTACCTCTGCTAATATGCTTCGCGAACCGACCGGGGCAGATAGTGCTGGGGCCGACTCCGATACTTCTGGGCCATAGCGAAATGACTGGTGAGACCGTTCAAATTCAGCGAAAAAGCGTGGCTGAGTGGATACTTTAGAAGACCCAGAAGTATAACCAGTTTTCTAGCTCGGAACGGTTAGCACCATCAGACACGGGGCGGTGAAGACATGCTTGCCTCCATAATCTCTGAATCAACCGGCCAAAATCTCAAAGTCCGGTCCTTGGACCATGTGATCAGCTGGTACTCCGCTCCTTCTACAAGACACGTGAGATACGCAGACAGAAGGTAGTCGCAGACGTACCCAAACCTCCATTTCTCCAGACGAATTCCTTCACCACGTCGGTGTGTCCCTCAAACATTTCCACCGGTACCAGGTCGTTACCAGCCACCCACATTTCGAGCGCTGTTTCGCCTCGCTGGGGTAGGATTAGTATACCACTTCCAAATGGTAGATCGCGCGCTCTCCACACGGGATAACGGGTCGTAGTCATCGTCAGAGGCTGAGATAATGGTCTTGCACTTTTTTGGGAAAAAGACTCGGTCTGAGGAAAGTCGGGCGGCGCGGTGTCCTGCACGTTCCACACTTTGATTGTCTTGTCTAGGGAACAGGTGACGATATCATGTTTTCGGCTGTGTGACCAGTCGATCCCGTAAATCTTGGCATTGTGGGCACGAATGCGAGTGGTGGGGAGAGATCCTTTCTGTGCGGCAAACTTTGAGGGACACCACAGACGGAGTGGAGTAAGACACTGACTCGACGATCCCAAATAAGGACCTCATCCATATGCGCAGATGCAAGTATATTAGGGTCCTGTCGATTCCACTTGACTTGCGTACCTCCGGCTGAGCTGTGTTAGGAAGGGCACTTGAGTGTGTAGATCGAAATTCTCACAGTTGAATGCACAAAGTCCTGAGGGGTATTAGCACATAGCTAGCATAGGATAATTGCTACCCACCCATGACTGGCTTGCGCGGTTCTCGGAGGTCCCAAGACCACAGCCATGAATCGATTCCGACACTAGAGACAGTGTCCGGCTCAAAGGTATGCCAGTTGATGTCTGTAATTGCGCGGTAATGCGAATGTAGAATATGCTCGATGGAACTCTTTCCGGCCATCATTAGGTTCCATATGAGACTAAATTCCGTGTGAGCGGTGGGCAAGGCAGGACCACCACAACATACAGCTTTTCTGAGGAGGTGGAGACGATATATTCTGCGCGAGCTCGATGGGGATTCCATTGAACGTCCGCCACGTCCCAGGTACCACCTTGAGGTAGAAATCTGGGGATTTCGAGGGGGGCTTCGAGGTCGATGATGAAGAGCCCGCGCCGACTGATCGTTCCGTGGTAAGGAAGAGAAACAATCCGAAGTGCTGGCATCGGCTTACGCTGCGAGAACAATATCACGACTTGCTGGGCTGATACTCATCTGTCTAGCTGGGTCAGACGCGATTGACCATATTCCGGGCTACTCACGTTGCCCACTGCGTCTCCGACAAGGTCTTTCATGTCGATCTGCAAACTCCTCCGAAAGTTGCCGCCATCATCCGGAGACGTGGACGGCTGAGACGGCTGACTCGCTGAGGGAATGAAATTGAGAGTTGGGACATCGCGGTAAGAAGTCACAGCGGTGGTGTCTTGTGAGGTATTGGTATTATAGAGCGGTGGTGCCCAGGACGGTCTACGAGCTGAAAGTAGACTGTAGCTGGATGGTACTGGGCCATCCCGGTCGCGTTCCAGGAGTGCATCGTTGGCGATTCGGATGCGAGCTGACGACGCGGGTAGGTTTGACTTTGATGATGAGCGTGACATGCCAAGTTTATTAGCACTACTATAACTATCTACTTCGAGTCATATACTAGCCCTGGCGTCTCTACTTGGATGTCTTCGTCCTCCCAAGTTCGTCTCGACAATTCGTAACCACATCAGACGACTTGGAACTTCGATGGCGTCGTCCCTCCCATCTCTACCGCACGTCCCTGGAACGCACCCCTCGTCTTGCATATTAGATGCCTTCCGGATCGCCATCGCAAAACGCATATCCGACCGCTTACCCCAGCTCACAGTAGAACAAGCCTACGCCGGCGTCGATTATGGAAAAAAGGGCGTCGACTTCACAGTAGCCCTCCCACGGTTCCGACTGCCTGGAAAACCCGACGAACTTGCGAAAACGGTTCTGGAGGATGTGCGTACTTTAGAAACGTGCCATCTGTGTTGCTGATAGGATTTTACTAGTTCCAACCCGACGACTTCATCGCGTCAATCACACACGACAAGCAATTCCTCCATTTCCAGCTCAACAACACGAGTCTGATTCGCGAAGTCCTCAATCAAATACATGCCCTCACATACGACAGTCCTTCTGGAAAACCCTCATACGGGGCGAACACCATCGGCCTTGGCAAGAAACTCATCATAGAATATTCATCGCCCAATATCGCAAAATCATTCCACGTCGGTCACCTCCGGAGCACCATCATCGGTGCCTTCTTGGCAAACCTGTACAAGACGTGTGGTTGGGAGGTCGTGTCAATGAACTATCTTGGTGATTGGGGCACTCAGGTAAGATCGCTATCCTTTGGCTCGGGTGACGTTCACGTCTAATGTCATTCATCTAGTTCGGCATGATCGCTTCTGGTTTCGAAAAGTACGGTTCTAACGAAGAACTGTCCAAAGATCCCATAAAACATCTATACGACGTCTATGTTCGAGTTACCAAGGACGCTGACGCCGACCCCGATGTCAAGGCGGAAGCCGCGCGTATGTTCAAACGGATGGAAGAGGGCGATGAGAGCATTCTTTCCAGGTGGCGGGAATGGCGAGAGCTGAGTATCAAGAAGTACATTGGGGAATATGAAAGGTTGAATGTCACCTTCGATCGATATACCGGAGAGAGCGAAGTTGGGAAAAAGTGGATGGACACAGCTATTGAGCGTCTCGACGAACTTGGGCTGATAAGTGACTCGAACGGCGCCAAACTCGTCGATCTGGAGAAGTGGAAGTTGGGGAAAGCTGTCCTCCGGAAAGCAGGTATGCTCGAGTCCCAACATTCGTCTCAGACCCGTTGACCATAGGAATCCCAGATGGAACTTCCATCTATCTCACTCGAGACATTGCCGGCGCAATCGAACGATGGGAAAAATACCAGTTTGACAAGATGATCTACGTCGTCGCGTCTCAACAAGATCTACACCTAGCTCAATTCTTCCAGATATTGAAGCTCATGAAATTCCCTTGGGCCGATCGTCTCGAGCATGTCAATTATGGTTTGGTGCTCGGAATGAGCACTCGAAAGGGTACCGCAGTCTTCTTGGACCAGATCATTAAGGAAGCTTCCTCCGTAATGCACGAGCAGATGAAACGGAATGAAGAAAAGTATAATGCGATCGAGGACCCAGAATATGTCAGTCAAGAGGTCGGTATTACCGGTATCAAGATCCAAGACATGGCTGCCAAACGGTATGCTCTCAGACTCAACGATCAAATACAGACTGACTTTCCCTCGCAGGATCAATAACTATACCTTCAATTGGGATCGTATGTTGTCTTTCGAGGGCGACACGGGTCCATATCTACAGTATGCTCACGTCCGATTGAGTTCCATGGAACGTAAAAATCCAGAACTTCTCCCCCTCCCTCCCCCTTCCGAAATCGATACCTCATTGCTCGTCGAGTCTGGACACGCACGAGACATCGCGATTTTACTCGGATCCTATCCCGATGTCGTCAAGACTGCGCTCAAGACGCACGAACCAAGTGGTGTCGTCACGTTCGCGTTCCGCCTCGCACACGCCATCTCCAGTGCTTGGGAGACCCTCGTGGTGAAAGGCGAATCTGACCTGGAGAAGGCGAGGGCGAGGCTTTGGTTATACATTTGTGCACGAGATGTGCTGGGGGCTGCAATGCGGTTGCTGAGCATTCGACCTCTAGAGAGGATGTAGATTGGTGTTCAAACAGGCAATTGATACAGTCTTGCAGAGTGGGTGCCATACTAGTAAACAGTCCCTCAGATCTCACAGTGAAACACCGCAGAGGGTAATAAATTCCAACCGAGTCATCATGTCTGAACGCATGAAACGCTGCGGATATACATACTACAGAGTCCGAACCTTTCCCACTGCGATAACCGGCTCGTTTGGTGCTAGCAATGCACAAGTTGCACGGGTACTACGGATCTGACATCATGTTGCCACATGGAATGTGCTGATGCATGGATCGAGCTCGCTTGTATAACACAGGACTCTATTCAAGGTCTCCGATTCTCGTGGTACGTCGGCCGAAACATCGTCCTGCTGCTAAATATAAAGGGCCCGATGATAGTGTCGCAACGGGTTGACAGACACAGCGACGCCGACGCCGTTTTGTTGCCGACTCATCCCGCTGCTGACCGACTGATACCATACGATGGTCTTTGTCCCACGATGCACTTTGGAAAGACCTATACTCAGTTACTCACTACTCTACCACCCGAAATCGCCAGTAATGCATTTGCATACCGCAAGGTGCGCGCGCTGCTATTCCCCTCGACGCAACTGACCCGGACCTGCAAATGTTAGCTAAAACAACTGATCCATCAGACCGCCTCCGAGCTCGACTCTCTGGGGCTTGGTCCTTCTGCTCTCCAGGCTTTCCACGAGCGCGAACTTTCAGAGGACGGTCATCAGGATTTGGAGGGATCAGAAGGTTCAACTCTCAGCCTCGTCTGCTCCGAAAACAAGTCAGAAGCATCATACAAACATGCCAGAGCCGTTTATGAAATAGCCATGAACTCGACTGTTCCCGAACCCAGACTCCGACTGTCGTCAAGGTACCCTTCCGAGTTGGATATCGCAACCTCTATTCATTGCACCACACAACTTATCTATCATACCGATCTTCTTATCCCAGAGCAGTTACTCTACCGGATCGCGGAGGCCCTCCATCAGCCTCTCGTGACCTCCAAGGACGAAACGCTCACTGATCTCATTATTCCCCTCCCTTCCGACACTGCATTTTTTCAACTCCTGGCTTCCACCCTATCCACCCTCTCTGGTCACCTGGATACCTTGCATGACAATTTCAATTCGGCTCTTAGTGGGCTTGCTACATCGATATCGTTGACAGCCCTTCCTGCATCGTCCTCTTCTCCCCGCACATTCTCCCCCTATTCATTCGCCACCCACAATTCGACGTACGGATTCAGATTCGGCAAATCCGACTTATACGTCTGGCGTGAAATTTTCCGCCTCTACACAGAAGCAGAAGTTTTCGAAAGCGTCGCAGAATCGTCCCATGGCGAAAGAAGCGTCGTACAGGCGGAAAAACAACTCAAATTATTTGAAGGACACGTCCAGGACCAGAAGGCCTCCCTGGTCTATCCTGGGAGTCGGAAAGCTCTCGATATATTCTTGAACTTGAATCTGTTTATTCTAGACGTGAAGAAGGTATTCGGTGCCCCCCGTCTTCTGACCAACTGACCATCTGAAATAATCACAGTTCGAACTTGCAAATTCGGAAGCAACTCGAAAGATCCTTAAGAAACACGCCAAACGCACGACATTTCCGATTCCTTCTTACTTGGTGGAAGGAGATGCACCTGTGCCCGCGCCATCGTCACACCAACTCACATTGATCGCACGACCTCCCAAACATCTACCGAGGCTTCTTGTGCAAGCAATTGGCGAAGTGCTCTTGCCCGTCGTACCACACATTGACGATTATTCGTGCCCCATCTGCACTTATATCGCATTTAAACCAATCAGGCTTTCTTGTGGCCACTTCTTTTGCCTAAGGTGACCACTTCTGCGTCTATTCGATGCCCCACGCGTGTAACCTTTGTGCGTCGATCTAGGTGTCTCGTTAAATTGCAACGGCGTGGATCGGCACCATGTCCATTATGCCGTGCTCCAACTGTCTTGCGAGCAAACCCATGTAAGCTTATCCTGCTCGTTTCTCTTCCATCTGAATGGCGCTCTGGTAGCAAACATGGACTACGGACTACTTAACTTCATGGCGGATTGGTTCCCCATAGAGTCTCGAGAAAAAATGCTCGCCAATAAACGGGAAATAACTCAAGAACAGCTCGAGTTGCTCGGGATCGCAGACGTTCGTGGTTGCCAGATCATGTAGTTAACATCGTGATCGGTCAACCTGATTGTCAACAACGAACTACTCGGCGTGAAATAGGCGGCACGTATGGTTCCGCACAGAAGGTTCACTCAACTTCGTCCGATCTTGCAACTACTCTGCAAAGTCATTCTGCAAGTCTCAATGACACCCGCTACCTATATCATAATGTATATTGTTTAGTCAAATGCTCAATCTAAACAATGCGAGAGGACACTGTTCATGCGCACCCACAGAAGTCTAATAGTGGTATCTAATCTGCCTCGCTCACAGCCTCTTCCATCATCTCTTCTTCCCAATTACGCCGCATCGCGTCCAAGAATTCCTGCACGCCATCACCCTCCATTAATGATTGCAGATTCATCAACGATAGACCTATCCGGTGATCCGTGACACGGTCCTGGAAGGGTAACGTCAAGGTGGATAGATTTATGTAGCATACAGCCTCTCACTTGTGCATAGTTGTATGTCCGAATCTTTTCGCTGCGGTCGGCCGTCCGAATGAGATTCTGACGAGTCGCTCGACGCTTGGCAATTTCTCTCGTGATTTTCATGTCCATAAGACGGGCCCGAAGGACCTGGAATGCACGACGTTTATTCTGTAGGATAAGACACGTCAGTACAACCAACCAGAGATATCGTTCAGACATAGAACGAACCTGGTGCTGACTTCGCTCGTCCTGCATCGACACCGTCACACCCGTCGGTATGTGGGTCAAACGCACAGCCGACTCCGTCTTGTTGACATGCTACGAAGTGTAAAATGAGATGAGCACGACACCCAACATGCAAGTACACGAACCTGCCCACCCGCACCACGCGAACGCATCACCTCTATCTTGACATCTTCCATCTTGAACAAGTTGTCGTCCACAGCAGGTTCAGCCTCCTCGCTGAGAGGGAGCACCTACCCAACCGTGAATTAAACGACCACAGTACTCCATAAACTCAGACCTACGATGATGGCGACAGTACTTGTATGCACTCGTCCACTTGCCTCCGTCGCCGGCACGCGCTGCACACGATGAACGCCTGTCTCCCATCGTAGCGTGTCGTACGTGTTCTCCCCTTTCACCTCCACGATCGCATCACGCACCCCTCCACCCATTACTTCCGTGCTTTGAATCACATCCGCGCGCCACCCGCGAGAGTGAGCATAACGCATATACACCCTCAACAGGTCTGTCAGAAAAAGTGTCGCCTCTGACCCGCCCACCCCCGCTTTCAGCTCCAACAACGCGGAAAACGAGCGTGTCTGCGAAGGTGGAACGAGCAACGACGGAAAGGTCGTCGAGAGGTAGGTCGACAGACTCGACTTGAGCGTCGTGAACTCGTCTTCCGCCAGAGAACGCATCATCGGGTCGGCGTCCTGAAGAAGGGGGAGTGTATCCAGGAGGGACTACTGAAGTCGTTATATACAATAGCCCCATCGCGCGTAATGCAACAGTGTATGACTGACCTCTCGTGTTTTCACCCATGAAGACCATGCATCGTGGAGCGGCTCCAATTCCTTGACCTGTCGTGCGCGTGCAATGTCTTCCGAAGACGACATGGAGTCTGACATCTTCCTCGGGAATGAGCAATGACGAAGTGATTTTCGAGTAACTCGCCTTGGATAGTAGTTCTTGTCTCGTCTGAACGCGGTTTTGTACAGCCCGGAGGATACGTGCGCCATCTTTCTCAAGTTGAGTTATGGTATTAGCGCTGGTGAGAGTGGACTGGAAGCGACGTGGATATATGAGTACATGCTGAGCGGAAAGTGATCCATGTCTGCGTAAAATAACGCTCAACATCGAGTTGTGCGAAATCGTTTGTTTGGTTCCAAAGCTTTTGCCAAACAAACAGGTTTCCTAGTGACTCAGGGAAAGGTGTGCACCTCATTACCCGATTGAACGCTCAAGCAGCATTGGCCGCGTTCTCCGTTGCGGAGGGGGTCCGCAATCATCTGTTGAGGTCCGGGAATTGGCACAGTCCGCGGTTATGACCATTCCCTGACCTTGCCAGATGGTAGACATAGCATTGCTCACAACTCAGATTTCTTAGGGGCCGAATGATCTGAATGATAACATGGAGTCTGTTGTCGCTGACTGACCATTGAGCCGAATGGCTGGTCCCCACTCGCTATTTCCCCTCGACTACACCCGATAGCTGAGTCAAATTCATATCGTAGGAAGCTTTGCGTTCGACTGACCCTTCCAAGCGATGGAAGATGCAATAACAATGGATGAATGCGGGCTCATTCCTGAGGCGACAAAGTTTTGAAAAGCGTACGCCCCGAGTTGGTAGGTACGTACACACGAGATTTCGGTGAAGACAAGAGAGCATGAGAAATAAAGGCATACCTGATACCTGCGTCGCGTCAGTACTAGAGCGAATGAGCTCGAAATTCATAAACGTCTCTGGGAGGAGCTTTCGCCAGTGATGACAACCAGAACCTTACCAAGGAGTCGCAAGGAACACGACGAACTCCTGTCGGAATGGCAAATGTCGAGTCCGTTCAAGAATGCATGAAAACCGAACGCGAGATCACCTTTCAACGTGACGCAATTACAAACGACCGCATAAAATAACTAGTTTGAACTTAATGTACCGGTAGCGCAGGCCCATCGTCGCAAGTTTCAAAACGTGATCGTGATTTCGGTCACTTGGCTGGGGGACCGCAAATGCCGTTGACGCAGCGACGGCAAGTTCGTGGACGACCCCATGGCCAGCACCCGTGGAGGGACGAGTTCCAACGTTGCAGCGCGCGCGCGTGCAACTGCTATCGTGTCAGCCAAGCATGTCCAAGAGAGACGCAAGACATACCAGACGAGACATGCCTCCCGAAACGCCACGTATGCTGGTGAATTGACAGCAGGTCTTTGCACCAAGTCAAATCGCAGGCCATCCGAGGGGTAGAACTGAACGTACCAGAACCCAGATGGCCAAGCCGGGAAACCAGCGTGGTTGCGGAAACGACGGTCCAAAACGTGATCGAATAAAGAGCGCCCTTGACGAGTAATTCCCAAACATGGGGTGCATCGACTGGCGTCAAGTTCCAATATCAGAACACATACTGGACACGCAGTGTCACGCACGTATTGCTCTCAAGACAACGCTCGCATGGGTGTCCGTGTCGACGGATGCATCACGATTTGGAGAGGTATCATTAGAGTGTGGTGGACGGCAATAAATTATACGGGATGTGAACCAACTTGACAGCGCTTTGACCGGCAGAGAATCAAAAACAATAGCAATAGATACGAGACAAAGAGCGACAATGAAAGCACAAACGTGGGCAGAGGTAGACGACATGAATTAATTTCAAACTCAACGCCGACTTGAAGTACATAGCATTAACCGAACCTACTATTGAGATACTTGCCAGAGGACGCAACGCCAGGAAACACCACAGTATGGATACCTTGTACAACTATGTATTAACCCCCGGGGGTTGATGGACTCGGTTAGTATTCTAGACGAAAGGCGTAGTTAGTCGCAATTTGAGGCGCGTATTTGGCTGCCAATTCTCGCGCACAATGTCACGATCGCATTCAAACCACAAGAAACTCGGGATGTCGCCATCGAACCTAACAACTTCCCATCAACATTCGATGCAAGAGTCACCATGTAAGAACAAACCAGGTCCAGTTCCCTTTCGGAATAGTTAAATGACAGTACTTTCCCTGCCTCGCCGCCCAGTGAATGAGCGCATTTGCCACGTTTTCATCCGGAAACGCATAGTTGTATCGAAAGACGGTTGAATGTACCGTATATGTCTTGCATTTATAACCATTCCAAGGTTCCCCCCCATATACGGGTACCATGTTCCACCCGTAACACTTCGCGGGGTCAAACGTGAGGTATTGTGAGCCCGGGCTCAGTGGTGGACGCGGTTTGACGCCCGTTTGATCCAGGGGAACCACTAATGTGTGCTTGTCCCCGACCCAACGCGGCTTGTCGAGCAGGAAGGGCGGTTCCTTCGGGAAGGCGAGATCTTCGGGACGGGGCGAGAAGTAGACACGCCAACCACGGTCAATATACTTGGCGATAGCAGTAGGGGCGTGCATCGCCTTTGGCATACCGAGGGCGGACCGCTCGACCAACGTCGCCAACGGATAGAGTGCGTACGCGGCATCAGATGAAATGAGATTCATGACGCACGCTGAGGTAGGCTGAGACCAGTCGAGTCCACCCACCAAGTAAATGACGTACTGGAATGAAAGCCGAGGATCGCCTGGACAGGCGACGCGGTCGCTTCGACGATTTGGATTTTCATTGTCCCCTGCCCTGACATGGCAGGTTTTTGAAAGGTGAAAACCTCGTTGATCCCTTCTAAAGGATATACGTCGTGCCCGAACCTGATGATGCGCCTCTCCGAGTCTGTGCCGTCCCAGTCATTCAAAATTGTGTCTCTCCAGTCTTCCGAGCCTGAGTCTGACTGACGATTGGAAGGAACAAACGCATACCCTTCGGCTTCTACGAGGAACTGGGCCACTTCGAACGAGTGACCGGGATGGGTGTACAGGTCAAGGTCGGACTCGAGGTAGAACGACCTATCGAGAAACTGGAGGGCATTGGAGCCAGAGATGAGCGTGTTGGTTTTGGCCTGAAGAGAACGAAATGCAATGGGGTTGGAAAAGTATCGAGATAGATGGCGGTTGATATTGAATGCTCTAGTTTTGTAGTCGGCGACGGCGAGGTAGGAAACACGACAGGTCAGAGCTAATTGGACCAACGTGCGAAGTGATACGCAAGGAAGTATGGGGTCGTAGATTAGTGCGCAAGTACTAAACGCCCTTGAAAACACGTCCATGATTGAGGAGGTAGTATACCCCTGTCTCACTGATGGACGTCGACGTCTTCACAAGGGCATTTGCTTGCACGCCCATCTACGACTCTCTATTCTCTTACCTGTCCCTTCACGCGCTCGTCCAATTAGCCCTGGCCTGTCGTGCCGCTTACCTCGCCGTGACAGACTACAAAAGTAGAGCATTTAACATCAACCGTTATCTATCCCGATTCTTTTCCAACCCCATCTCGTTTCGTTCCCTCCAAGCCAAGACTAACACACTCATCTCTGGTCTGAATGCCCTCCAATTTTTGGACAGGTCGTTCTGCCCTGAACCACGCCTCGATCTCTACACCCACCCCGGTCACTCGTTCGAGGTGGCCCAGTTCCTCGTAGAAGTCGAAGGGTATGCGTTTGTTCCTTCCAATCACCAAGAAAATGATTGGCAAGAAGCCGTTCCGAATGACTGGGATGGCACCCAGGGGTACCTTCGTCAACCCAAGTCTTTCTCCTCACCTCTCGCACACGTGTTCACATTTAAGAAAATTGCACCCTCGCGACGGAAAAGATTTAGAGTCCATATCTTCGAAGCTGCGGCGTCCCCCGTTGAGGCGATTCTCAGCTTTGACTGCAGTGCGTCGTTTCCTCGGTGCCTATTGTTTCCATGTCTCAAGTCGTTGGGTCAGCGTGCATGATGAACTTTATCTCATCCAATGCTGCATATGCGCTCTATCCGTCGGCGACGTTGGTGGAGCGCACCGGTATCGGTATGCCAAAGGGGAAGATAAACGTCGATCCCTCCCTTTCAAAATACATTCAGCGCGGTTGGCGTGTCTATTTCACGCTCCGTCCAGAGGATTTGAAGAACCCTTCAGACCCGCCTTTTGCACTGAACAGTAAACGGTGGGTTGGCGACAATTACACGTCGGTGGTTCCCCTGGACCAAACTGGCGTCCAGCCACGGACCCCGCTCAGCCCGGGCTCACAACCACTCACGTTTGATCCCGTCCTTTGTTACGGTTGGGAGCTGCAGCCCACGTCCCCTGAACCACACAATACCTATCGATGTGAGATGTATAAGGTGCAGTCGATCGTCTTTCGATATAATTACGCGTTTCCAGACGCAAAGCTGGCAAAGACGGTGAGCCACTGGGCGGGGAAGCAAGGAAGGCATTGCTATGAGTATATTGGCAAGGAGGACTGGATGTGGCGGGTGTTTTTTTTCTGGCATGATCGTTGGACCAGGCTGATGCCAGTGGGGGACTGATAGGTTTGACGGCGACATCCCAAGCTTCCTGCGGACGGAATACAATCGTGAAATTGAGTTGTGAGGACCGTGCACTTGTGAAGACTCATCTCCTGTTCCTCATGGAAGTGGATCGAGTTGGATTCGCTAGTAGGCAAGGTGTTGTTTTGATGAAATTATGTAATAGTTTTGTTCACACTGGATCATCAAGTGTGGTTATCTATCTGCTAGTACTTGTTTCCTGTGTCGCGTTTCAAAGCCTGGATTCTTGGATATACGAGTAGCTTGGAGAGAACTGGGTTGGAAAAGCATCGAAGACCAAATTCTAGTCGGCGACAATGATGATGGACGTCGATGGTGATGAACCACGCCTCACGAAAGCGTTTGCTTGCACGCCCATCTATGACTCTCTATTCTCTTTCCTGCCCCTCCACGCGCTCGTCCAACTAGCTCTGACGTGTCATGCTGCTTACCTCGCTGTGACAGACTACAAAACCAGAGCGTTCAACATCAACCGCCATCTATCTCGATATTTTTCCGATCCCATCGCGTTTCGTTCTCTTCAGGCCAAAACCAACACGCTCATCTCCGGCTCCAATGCCCTCCAGTTTCTCGACAGGTCGTTCTATCCCGAGTCCGACCTTGACCTGTACACCCATCCCGGTCACTCGTTCGAGGTGGCCCAGTTCCTCGTCGAGGCTGAAGGGTATACATTTGTTCCTTCCGATCGTCAAGAGCAACGTTGGAAAGAATCCATTCCAAGTCACTGGGACGGCACCCAGGGACGCGTCCGCAAAAACCCTGTCTCCCAACGTGTATATCCTCTAGTAGGCATCTCACACACGTTCACGTTTGAAAAAACGGGACTCTTGGAGCGAGAGACGTTGAAAATCCAGATCATCGAAACCGCAGCGTCTCCGGTCGAAGCCATTCTCGGCTTTCACTGCAGTGCGTTGTTTCCTCGGTTTCCGTAAGAGCCATGTCTCAGGTGCTTGTACCACACATTTCCAGCGTGCGTGATGAACTTGATTTCGTCTGACGCTGCATACGCACTCTATCCGTTGGCGACGTTAGTGAAGCGCGCCGGCTTCGGTATGCCAAACGGGACAAGGGCCCACGCGGCCCTCACAAAATACATTCAGCGTGGTTGGCGTATCTATTTCACCGCCCGTCCAGAGGATTTGAAGAACCCGTTAGCCCCCCCTTTTGTATTGAACGGTCGGCGGTGGGTTGGCGACAAATACACGTGGGTCATTCCCCTCGACCAGACTGGCGTCCAGCCACGTCCACCTCTCAGCCCGCAATCACAACCGCTCGCGTTCGATCCGGTCCTCTGTTACGGTTGGGAACTGCAGCCCAAGCTAGATTTGACGTCTCGGAGTCACTATGAATGCAAGACGTATACGGTACAGTCGACCCTCTTTCGGTACAATTACGCGTTTCCGGATGAAAAGTTGGCAAATACGGTGATTAACTGGGCGGGAGGGCAAGGCAAGTATAGCCATCTGTATGTCAACAAGGAGGACTGGGTGTGGTGGGTGACATCTTTTCTGACATGGTCGATTGATCCTCGGACGATACTGATGCAGGCACTGTTAGGTTTGATGGCGATATTCCGGGCTTCTTGCGAACGGAATGCGACCGTGAGGTTGAGTCATGAGGAATGTACATTTGCCAACTACACCGTTCTTCGCGCTCGAGAAAATGTATCGAATTGGATCTGGATACTAGTGGGGCTAGCGAGCTGAACTTGTCTTTTATGCAAAAATATCATGATGACACTCCGTCCGCAACAAGCTCGGAATCTTGTCGTCAAACCTAGCCCATCGTCAGCATCCCACACGACGCAAGAAAAAAACATCAACCCACCACGTCCACTGTGCCTTGGGGAGATGCTGATGACAATGCTCTCCCTGCTTCGTTGCCCAACGAATAAGCATATCTACCGTCTTTTCGTCCGGGAACGCGTAGTTGTACCGAAAGACGGTCGAATATAGCATATAGGTAGCGCATGTATAACCGCCCGACGCAGACAAGTTCCACCCGGAACACCGAACGGGATCGAACGTGAGCGGTTGCGAGCCCGGGCTCGACGGTGGACGTGGTTGGACGCCCGTTTGGTCCAGGGGGATCACCAAGGTGTGTTTATCGCCCACCCAGCGTGGCTTGTTGAGCAGAAAAGGCAGTTCGATTGAGGATGTCACATCGTAGGGTGAAAAATGGACGCGCCAACCGCGGCCAATGTACTTGGCGGTGGCAGCATAGGAATACGTCGCCCTCAGGCTTGGCATACCAAGAGCCGTCCGCGCTTCCAACGTCGTCAACGGATACAGCGCATAAGCCGCATCGGACGATATCACGTTCATGACGCATGCTAGGGCAGCATGAGACCTGGGGACCACTCGAATTCAAAACAACGTACTGGCGTAAAAGTTGAGAACGGTCTCGATAGGCGACGCAGATGCAGCGACGATCTGAACTTTCAACGTCCCAGAGCCACCGGGCTTTTGAAAGGTGAACACGGCACTGATGGTGTTAAAGGAATAGTCGACGTGCCGAATGACAGGCTCGCGCGCCTCGGTGCCGTCCCAGTGTTCTGGGATAACTGTTTTCCAATCTTTTGCCTGGTCACCGGAAGGCGCGAATGCATACCCTTCGGCTTCTACGAGAAACTGGGCGACCTCGAATGAGTGGCCGGGGTGGGCATAAAGATCGAGATCGGACTCTGGGTAGAACGACCTGTCGAGAAACTGGAGGGCGTTAGAGCCGGAGATGAGCGTGTTAGTCTTGGCTTGGAGGGAACGAAACGCGATGGGGTCGGAAAAGTATCGAGAGAGGTGGGAATTGATGTTGAATGCTCTGGTTTTGTAGTTGACGACGGCACAGTAGAAAACGCGGCAGGTCAGAGCAAGTCGGACCAACGTACGAAATGAGATGCACGATAGGATAACGTCGTAGATGGGCGGGCAAGTGAACGCCTTTGCATAGCTCGCTGACATCGATGTCCGTGCAACCATAACTTGGATTGTCGGTAGTTTGACTTGGCTAGTCTCAATATCTCCTCGCGACCAGCGCGCAACACACCAATCAAGCTTCTTATTTGTACCGTTGTTAGGCACATATACTAGACCCAAGGGTGATACCTTTTGCGTATACTAGACGAGTTGACGACTCAGGCATAAATGCATCTACTCAGAATGTCAGTCCAAGATTCAATTTGCCTTTGGAGTATGCTCATTACAATGCCTGCCGGTCTGCACATCAGTTGCCTCGTCAGTCATTCGGGAACCCATAATTGTACCGAAACACGATCGAATGCACCATAGACACAGTTTCACAGCGTCCATCCATAACACCGGACATGAGCAGCTATGAGCCCGGGCGCAGTGGCGGACACGGTATCACGAACGTGTTCGTCGCCCACCCAGCGCGGTTTGTCGAGCATGAAATGCGGCCGCAGTTGGAACGGCGGATCCTCGGTGCGGGATGTAGTAATTACCGCGGCGGGTTTTCCGGGACTTTCGAATGTCGCCAACGGATGGAGTGCGTACGCCGCATTGGACGAGATTACGTTGATGACGCATGTTGCCAGGACGAGAGCATCCACACGTACTGGAGTGGGAGCTAAAGATCGCCTCGGCGGGCGACGCCGTCGCTTGTGAGATCTGGACTTTGAGTGTCCCTCGGAAGGTGAATACCCATTGATGGCCTTCAAAGCGATACGACCACGCCAAGGGCATGTCCTCTCCCATGACAACCACGGGAAAGTCAGAGGCGATAGTACACATGGTAGTGGAGCTACCCCTATGAGTGTGTCTGATTCATATGATGGAACAATGTTTGACTCACGGGGTTAATTGTCAAGACGACGTTTCATACATGCCAACAGAAAAGTTGTCCACAGGACCAAGCGAATAATGTATTAACTCCCTCGTATGCATGACAGCGCGAGATAATTCCAATACGGCCACGTACGAATGCAATGCAATGGGAACCCGTCCATGACGTGAAGGGTAAAAATGGTGGGGTATAGAGACAAGAAATCTCGACAGAGACAAAAGAACAATCGGCTAAAGCGATATACCAAGGGTCAGAAAATAGCAAGAGTTAACGAACAAGGGGAAAACGACAAGACCAGCCTGTGTTGTCCCACAGGCATTCATGCTTGTTATACAACAAACACGACGACACTCGGTCTGATCTAGTCGCACCAGGGAAGATCAGTGGAAGCAGGCGTCGCGGTAGCGGGGATGGCGGAGCCAGGGATGGTACCACTAGCTGGCACGGGGGGCACCAAAACTGTGGAATCGACACAAACGACCTATATCGTATTAGACTGGGGCTGAGATCGAATGGAAAGAACCCCACCTCGCCAATATACAAGTTGGTGCATTCCGCGTTCAACTGAGGGTTGTTGGCATACAATATGGTGGTGTTCGTGTGGTACATCTCGGAAACCTTGTTACAGTCATCGCCGATCTGCACCTGATGGACTTTGGAGCAATCCTCGCCGCTTGCGCCGAGACAGTACTGTTTGTTAGGATCAAGATTGGTGCACTGGTCGTCGACGATTCCCTCGTTGACGACCGCGAATTGGTAACTGACGGAATTGAGTGCGTAGACACGACCAGAGGACGCAAGACTCACGTCGAGACGTTGTTCGCGAACGAGAACTGGTCGCAATAAGCGCCATTCCAAGGCTTTGCCCAGCGAGTGCAATCTGCCGCAAGGACGACTGAGAGCGAGACGTGTCAGGAACGAATTGCAAGTGTGATCAACGACGTACGGTGAGCGACAAAAGGAACGGCGAGGACAATTGCGAGTGATTTTGCGAACATGATGATGAAATGAATGGAAGATGTAAAAGAGAGACTAAGAGGAAGAGAGGAAGAGACGGAGGAGATGCGTCGCGGTCTGTCTAATTTATGCGATTCATGAAACGATGGTTACCCGGTGTTTACATAATTAATATACACTCAGTGTGAATCCCGCTTGGCAACGTGCATCTCCCCTGGCGAGCTCATTCCAAATCCGTGGCTCAGCGACGCACGCAGCGCATTGTACGCGGCTTGGTGAGGTGCCGGCTGTATCGAGTCGATCGTGTGTAGGTTGATCAGCCCACTCACAGGTGAAAACCCATAGGTCGAATCTCTGCTGCGCATTAGACGCACCCCGGTCAAAAAGGACACGACACACATTTGCCACTCGCCAGACCCACCGCTGACGCGCGTGGTCCCATGCACCGTCAGTCCGACAAACAGGCTCTTGTCTCGTCGACCCGGGGGGCTCGGCTGCACGGCGAGCTTCCGCATCTCGACCCGCAGGTCAGAGTAGAGCGTCTTCATCGTATGACGGATGAAGACAGACGACGCCGTGTACAACGCCAGTCCTGCGTACATTCAGGGGCGATGGCGACGTCGCGCGGGGATACACACCTTCGAGCGACAGTGTTCTTGGGAAAGGGGGTGGCAACGCAACAGGCGGCGTGTACGTCAAACGAATGGTCGGACTGTATATACTTTCGGCGTTCCTGCCTTCGGAGAGAGGCACATCGACTATCGTCGGGTCTAGGTTGGATACCAGGCCAACGTGAAAGAATTCGGGAAGCGTCTGCTCAAGGATATAGATCGCACGTCCTTTGCTCATGCTACGTGTCGTATCAGAGCATCTCAACAGGTGCAATCCGAGCCCTACCAGTCCGAATCTCCCACTCGAGGTCAGAGAGCTCTTTGCGCGGGGTGGGGTCAGTGTTGTTGGGCGTAAACATGGATAACGGTGGTGGTTCGTGTCTGTACAACGTGTACGGAATGTGGGTTTTCGAGTACAAAAAAAGGGTCCTCCGAAGCAGCATGGGTCGTGGTTGAGGATAGAGTGGCTTTGAGATTGTTTGGCAAAGGCGTTGGAAATAAACAAACGTCGACACTCACTGCTACACTTCCTCGAGGTAGCCCTGCACGATGAGATGCTCAATGTCTGCCCGTCTGACCATGAACCGCTGTCCCTTCTGAAAGTCGATACTGCCCAACTCGGTCTGGATCACCCCGCAGTCCCGCACCACCCGCACCAGCACATGCAGATCCTTGGGCGGATGCGTGATGCTGGCGGTAATATCCAGCTCGTTTGAAAAGCCAGCCCGGTAGTCCATCACCGACGCGCCGTACTCGCGCAGAAAGTCGACTTCGTGGGGCGACAGTTTGCTGCGAATGTCGGGGTTGCTGAGCAGATGGGGTAGTGCGCCGCCGACGGCCCAGTACATGTCGCGAAGACGGTCGAGTCTGTGCTTGTGGTAGGCGAGTAGACAGCGCTTGTTGCGTATGATCGCGGTCTGGTAGATGAGGAGTTCTGGGGTGACGTCGGGCGTGTCGGCGAGCTTGTCGAGCTCGCGCTGTTCTCTGATGATGCATCGCACGAGCTCGCCGTTGTATTTGAAGAGCGTGTCGCTCGTCGTCGAGCGTCGGGACTCGACGACGAGCTGGGTGGCGAGATCACCGTACTGACGCGACTCTGCCATGGTGGTCGTTCTCACCAACACCACGATGGCATCACAAGACTCCCAGGACATCGAATCGGCCACCACCGCCATACAGCCAGATCAGAAAACCAGACGCTACGATCGCCAGCTTCGGTGCGTTCTAACAACCCTCCTCGTCGTCCCATTCAACCTTGTCGTAGTCTCTGGGCAGCCTCTGGCCAGTCTGCACTCGAATCCGCGCGCGTTCTCGCCGTCTCTGGCCGTGCAACGTCCACATCGATCCTCAAGAATCTCGTCTTGCCCGGCATCGGCCACTTCACCATCCTCGACCACGAGCTCGTCACCCACGCCGACGCGGGCAACAACTTTTTCCTCGACGGGTTCGACAGCATCGGCAAGCCCAGAGCCGTCGAAGCCGTCCGCCTCCTCGCCGAGCTCAACGACAGCGTCGACGGCCACGCAGACACCAGAACACTCTCAGACATACTCGACTCGAACCCCGAGTGGTTGGCCTCCTTTACCATCATCATCGCCCACAACCTCGACAACGCGCTCCTCGACAGACTCTCGTCTTTCCTATGGTGCGATCCATCCCGGCCACCCCTCGTCGTCGTTCGCTCCGCTGGCTTCCTAGCCGAGTTCTTCATCCAGTTCCACGAACACACAAGTGAGCACACGGCCTCGCAATCACCCTTTCCCTAGACTAATCCACATGTAGTCGTCGAAAGTCATTCCGAGAATCCCCCCTCCCTTCGCATCGACAAGCCATTTCCAGCACTCCGCGAGCACGCGCTCGCCCTCGACTTTGGCGCGATGGATCCCACCGAACACGGCCACATCCCATATGTACTCATTCTCGTCCGCGTCCTTGAAGAGTGGAAGGCATCCGTACGTCCACCCACCTTCTTACGTGCCTTCCACGCTAGACGCACCGCATACAGCACGACGGAAATCCACCGCGAACCCCCAAAGAGCGACAAGAATTCAAAAAGCGGATTCTTGCGCTCAAAACCAAGTCGGACGAAGAAAACTTTGACGAAGCCGAGGCCCAGGCCTACCGTTGCTGGTCGGAAACCAAGGTATACCTCATTCCATGCCATCTTTCTGATCCTCAGCCCCACCCGACCAGGTCCCCTCCGAGATCGCTGCCCTGTTCCAAGACCCTTCCATAACGCCAGAGGCCCTTCGTCAGAATCCTTCCCCGTTCTTCCATCTCCTCGCCGCACTCAAAGAATTCGCCGATCAATCCGAGACCCACACCCTCCCACTGACGTCCACCCTCCCCGACATGAAATCCGACACCACCAACTATATCCACCTCCAGTACCTCTATAAAACACGCGCAGAGGAGGAAAAACAGGCCTTCAAGAGCCATCTCCGTACCCCCGTAGATGACGCACTCGTCGATCTCTTTGTCAAGAACGCCCACGCGCTACAGGTTCTCCGAGGGAAGCAATGGGCCGCGTTCGATCAGGACAGGTCGGCGTTGGGTAGGTACACTGAGTGATTCGCAGACGTATGTTTGACGTGGGATACTTTCCAGCGGATGCCTTGGCCACCAACCCCAAAGAAACGTCTACGCATCTCGCCTTCTCGGCCTTGTTTGCCCTGCGAGGCACCGATTCACCCCCGACCATCGAACGCCTTCGTCAACAGGTGCAAACGATCGTCGGGGATGACGTCGAATTGCCAGAGGCGGTCCACTGTGCCATCGGCGAAATGTAAGTCAAATTTCGTCATGTTATGACGTCGCTCACCCCTCGATCAGCGCTCGCGCACCCACTGCAGAGCTCCCCAATACAGCAAGCTTCCTCGGAGGCATGGTCGCACAAGAGACCATCAAGATGATCACGAAACAATACGTCCCCGTCAAGGGGTACTGTAACATCGATCTCATCGACACTTGGACGGGCGTGGTGGGCGCGTGAGGATCGTTGTGGAAGAAGACATGGTATTTTCTTGAAAGGTATTCACGACCATGGTCAAACGTGTAATATTTGCAGCATGCTGGGGCCAATGAAGCACATTCATATGTCGCGCGCATTGAAGAGTGTCTGGGGACTCTATCAGCGGGCAGTAAACACGACGCCAGTAACCACCTTATTCACGACGAGCTTCCTCGATGGGCAATGGTGAGTGACCGGGTGTGAGCGTACAGTCGTTCTGGTCCGTCTTGCCCACCGGGTAGGTATCAACGTATGGCCCATTTCCTGTCCCAACGCAGCCGACCTCGGGAGGTGGGTCATACAAGAACACGTCGGCATACCATCTGATGCGTTCTACCCTTGATCCAATCCCCGGTACTACACGTGGATTTGCCACGGGCGTTGTGGACCATACCATGGTCAAGGTGGAGAGAACGCTGAAAGGATGGAAGGGAGCTCACGTTCTTATAGCTCGTCGGAGTGGATGATGTGACACAATTGAAACAGACTGACATGTCTAACGCGTTGAATCCATCAGTTGAAAACGGAATGCAGTTCGGGTGGTGAGTGCGAGTCCTGACTGGCACAGAGGACACTCGTCTCAGCATTACTTGCCAAGACGCCTAGCATCCCCGGACTGACACACTCGGTGCAATCGTCGAAAATTGCTCACGCTTCAGGCTTCACGGGTCTGGCACTCGTTCAACCGTTGGTCTGCTATCCTATCCTATCATTTGTCCTCCGTTGCATTCTAATCGTGTGTCACGTCCGACGTGTCCTGGCTCCACTCGGATCTGCTGCTGACCTCGTGTCCTGTCTCGACATGACTCTGTCCTCCTACGAGATCAAAGAACCTTTGGCTAACGTCAGCGTGCATGCTGAATTCTTCTGAATCTACGACGCTTCGGAGTAGGAGCCACACCTTGATACACCCGTTCCAATGTGACATGACGACGCGGTGGTCTCACCCTCTGATGCAAGTCAGAAGCGAAATTGTTCCAAGCACTGGCAAGCGGGCCCAGCGCGGCGTATCCAACGATCGCTGAAACGCATCATATTGATATGCTGCGGACTCGGGGGCCATTGTGTGTGGGCCTGGGATAGATTCCGCGGATCCCCAGTGTTCTCGCCTTGGTGTTTTACCTGTCGAGGCTCGTACAACAGTATCTGGTTACTACTTGAAGGTAAGTCGCTACGTAGTGTCTGAACTACAACACGTCTAGCGTCAGATTTATGATTGGACATTTGGCTTTGCCTCGGGCTTCAAGAGTCAATGCTCTCCGTCAAAGAGCCACTCTGAAATCGAGTACGGCAGTACCGGCAAGGTCATACACCTTCTCCAGCCGTAGACCAACCGTCGCTCTGAAAAAGTAGTACCGTCAATCATGAGAATGTAGGATCCGGGCACCGAGGACGACAACTTACCCTAACGCCGTCAAATCTTGTAGCGTCCTCTCTTTTCCATTCAAGAAGACCAACATATTCATGTCCTGCTGATACATCCGATTATTCCCATTCCCAAAGTTAGGTAACAAAGGCTCGGGTGCGACGTCTATCCCAAATGTGTCCCCAGTCGGGTCGAGGGCGGTAGGGGTCAAGAGGTGGTCGTCTATATACAGGAGAAGCTCATTAATTTGAACACGGAATCTGCAGAAAACGTAAAGGAAAGTGCAGACGTACGAATGAGGACTCGACTATGAGACGCCATCGCAGCTCTGACATTCTTCATGATAATCGCAACCTTCTCGTCGGACCAGTTATGAATGACGTTGCGGATCTTCCGGGGCCCGCGCGAGTCACGATCCGAAGGAAATGAAAACAGGTCAGCACGTACATAGTACACGTCTTGGTCTCTGACAGGACTCTCTTCGAAGAAGTTGAGGGGTACGAATTCCACCCGATTGCTCTCCAGCGCCTCAGGTGCGCCAATAGACCAGACCTGCATTGTGTAACATATTAGTTCTCTGTAGACCTTGCGAGGGCGGAACGAGAGTCGTCTTGCGATGTACAGACAGTTTAAGCGACATGCTCACCTCTTTCGCCTGAACCAAAACGTCCGGGAGGTCTTGATCTACGATCCTAAGATGGGGGTACATTTTCGAGAGAGGCAGTGTTACTGTCCCGACACTACTCCCGACATCGCAAACAGTGTTTACCTCACCCCATGGGTAATCTGAAAAGATAATGTTGTCTGCTTAGAAAAAAAACGAAAAGAGATATCCGCTGACGGTGCAAAATGGAGATAGAGCCCACGACGTCGTTAACGGCGATCATACTACGGTGAAAGCTCTACTCGAGGATTATAACCAATTCTTAACACGCTGATTAAACGTCTTACGTCGCGTTTCTCGTCCTGATGATACCACAAAGTCAGTAAAAAACATGGTATTAGAGAATGCAGGAGTAAATGACAGGATGTGACTTACTTTGTTCGGTAACAGATCGAGGGCATTGTTATTGACACTCTTCTTCTTGAGCGCATATATATAGGGCGATTTTTGGTTATCGTAACTCGTCGCGTACTCTGGATCCGTCATCGTTTCATACAAAGCAAGCGCACCATCGGGCGCATCCTCCACGGACATAAGGATGAGTGCAGCGACGTTCGAGTTGGAGAGTGTGTTGAGTGAAATTCGGTTGTTCGAAAATACGTTTGGCATGACTGAAGCCGGAGAGACACCATACGAAACGCTAGTCATGAGCGTTTTTCCGCAGGCGAGAAGGGACGCTGCGTCCATACCTTCAGTGAAGCATCCCTTAGTTGCAAGAAGATGAAGGACACGAACAAGTTTCCCCTTTTCCAGGTTCACCAGTTTAGCTAGTTCATCGACGTGAAGACCGCTTGGATACTTCTCTAGCACATCGGCAATCTTTGCACGGATGGCGACCCGTATACACGCCCATTCGAAAGACATGGCATACTTCGTAGATGTCGTAAAGGTTGTTTAGCTAGTATAGCATCTTGTCAAGACTGATTCACTGTGGCAACTCACGTTATGAAGTGTGTGTTGAGGTGGTGCTAATGACGCACACAGCTGCTGGCAAGCACCCTCCAGCAGTCTGACGGACTTTCTTAGCGCTACGGTGTCAGTGGCAAAATCGATGGAGTGGAATGTCTTGGAGTGAATTGTGGGAACATCGTTACCGCGTTCCTTGTACTCGGTGATGGCTTGACGAGCTGAAGTCGTGATTATGTCGAGGAGAGCTTCAAGCTGCGCTTCAGACGATTGCATGGCAAAGGATGGTGCGAATTGACTCCAAATACTCGCCACCCCTCAGCTTTTAAACACTAAACACTAGGAGTGATCCGGGCGAAATGTACCAAGCTCTTTCGTGCATTACACGTCACAGAGCTCTAACAACACTGTGCGATCAGTGGAGAAGAAGAATACGCATGATGTGAAACGTTGGTTTCGTCTCGTGTGAAGCAAACTCACTCACAATGTGGTACAACGCTTATGGTAGCTTCGGGACGCTCTCTATCAAAAAGCAATCCTGAGTTTGAGTACTGCAGTTTCGCCAAGATCGTGCACCATTTCCAATCGCAGACCAGCTGCATATCTGCAGGGAAAGGTGGACTATCAGCAAAGATGATCCGACAACCAGATAAGGACAAAGTCATGGGAATATGAAGCCAACGACGCACCCTAGGGAGATCAGTTCCTCAAACATCCTCTCCCTCCCGTTCAAAAGGACCAGCAGATCTAGATCTTGCTGACTCGGAAGCAACCGGTTGTTGGGTGCAACCTCGGGTTGTGGAATGGGTCAAGACTCAAGATGTAGTCATCTGGACAGATGCACGTCAGGCAGTTGGTGCAAAATGGAAATGAGAGCATACATGTTAGTAATTGGCTATTAGGAGCGGTGATCTCAGCCTTGTCAGACCAGTTACGAATGATGTTACGGAGTTGCCAAAGACCGTCACAATCCACGGGAACCGCAAACCACGAAAATAAGTGTAGCCTTCTCACGTACCTTGTCATTTTCTCACTCATCCCAATTCACTTGTTGATTCAAGAATTAGCGTTCGTATCACAGGGAAACTGGCGACGCAGAATGTCTTAGAATGGCTGCTTGAGACATTCTTTCCCATTCCTTAGGCGCGGAAATGGTTAGCAGGAGGTGTTGATTACTTCGAGAATAGCACCGGCTACACCTTACACATATCGTCGATGAAGGATGACAGGGTGATCATGTAGATTGAGTGCTCAGAGTTTTTCCGCTACTTCCCGTTCGGACATAATAATATCTGCCGCACGGTGGGCAAGACTGGCGGGCGTCATCGTATCAATCATCGGGTGTCCAAAATTCAAATGACACACCCATAAAGCGTCGCTTGAGGGTGGGTCCCGAGATGCTACAAACGCGGGTTCAGGATGAACCAAACAAGCTTGGACAGCAAACTCACGATGGGAAAGATACTCGCATCCGCCTGACACTCGAGTCATCGGTGCTCGTGCCAAGACACTTCACGGTTCACTCACCACTCTTAAATTTTCGGTTCCGTAGACCTAGATAGATTAGATACGTGCATTCGCTCACAGTAACAAGGTTCCGACGCACTTTGAGCTCGTTGTCCACCACGCCGTTCGCCGACCTCGGAAGCATCGAAGCCGTACCTGACACATCGATGAGCTTAGTAAACCACTCGAGTTCCATACAAGGAGTGATCATACCAATCGGGTGCAGAGCACTCTTGACCATGGAGCGAATGTAGTCCCGAAGCTGATCATCAGACCACGTCGGGAGTGGTTCAATAATCTTGGCCGTAAGATCTCCCAAGGCGCCGGTCTGCATGACCTTAAAGGCGTACTTGATGGCCTCGATGAGCATCAGCATATCTAATCCAGCCCCACCCATAAACGTTCACTCGACTTAATGAGACGCGACAACGGACCGATGTCTCCAGGCGAATCGAGTATCGCTGGGTCAATCTCTGGTGGATCAAAGATCGAGGAGGACGTGGCATGAACCTACAGATTATTTACGTTGTCAGTATATGTTCTGTGAGACGGACCAACAACTGACTGAACCACGGCTCCAAGCATGCTGCAGGAAGACGGACATTGTGTAATGTTTCGCGTTCTCCCGCTTGCACCCCACGTGGGTGTAAGCTGAAGTCGATTGGTCAATATATAAGTGCACTGCGAAAACATTTTTGGAGACGTACACGGGAACAGAATGATTTCGAGTTGAGCAACGCCATCATTTTCGAGCCACGCTCTTTGAAGGTCATACCAATGCTTATACGGAGAGTTTTTGATGTGTGGCGCTTGCATGGCTCGGTCTAACGATTCGAACATACTTTGCATCTTGTCCGCGGGAATGAAAGTAGAAGTTGGAATGAAAACCAGTGTAGATAACGTGCTGCTGAGCATGCCCTGTCGATTTTCCCTGTATTCCTCAAGACGCTCCTGTGCAAAGCTTTCTGATGACAAGTCATCCGCAGTGATGTGATGCCTGGAAAGTTCAGCGCCCAACGTTACTGTGAAATGATCCTATGCGGAGGGTTAATCGTCAACGTCGAAATGCAACGACAACCCTACCTGGAAATTCTCCCCGACACCAGGCAAATCAATGTTGAGGGGAATTCCAAGTGTTCGAAGAATATTCTGGTTGCCAATGCCTACACTCCATCAGGGAAGTCTCCGTCTCGAAGCCCACTCCACCCACCAGATAGTTCCAGAAGCTGGGGCGTCTGGAGCGCACCTAACGATGGGAGTGATAACATGAGGCTAGAGACACTATTCAGGGACTGACCTGCGGAAAGAATCACTTCACGACGTACGGACACAGAGAATAGGTGCCCAGAGCTATGGAACTCAACCCCCAGTGCGCGCAAAGCTCCGTCCTTGCCATCCGACATGACAACTTTGGCTGCATATGCACCCGTGAGACAGACAATGTTGGGACGGCTAGAGATACGGTCGTAATATGCCTGGCACAAGTTAGATTAGCCAAATTCTCAGTCGCTTGCATCCTCACGTTAGTGCTGTAGCTCCTGGTGTTTGTCTGTGGGTCGACGGAGGCAGTGTACGTCCAAATTCCAATCAGATCCCCCGATGCCTTCCCGGTATGAGTAAGTGTAAGACGAAAACCAGGACGATTGAACGCACTTCCGAATAGTTCGTTGCCACTCCCAATTTGTTCATCGTATGGAAGAACGGCTGGACGAGATCATAGTAGTAGCTATACGCGGTCGTCTTGACGTACCCAAGCCTATGGACAAATTGTATTATATACTCTCAACGTGATTGATGCACCTACCTGCCATGGTTATGGTGAACATTGTCGGCGTTGTGTAACTTTGCATAGTCTGAAGGCGGCGTCCACGCCTCCGAAGCGTTGACAGCATCCCGGATGGTATTCCAGTCCCAGCCTGGATACAATAAGTGAACGGTCGCTCCTTGCTTCTCCATTGTTTCTCACCTGTTATGCCCAGCTTCTCCCAATCTATATAAAGCAATCATCTAATGTGAACTATCGAAGTGTGTTGAGATCTCTGGGTGCGAACCGTTGAACTCTATTCTCGAGCCCCTATGTCACCACCGTCATGAGAGATACCACAGCTCGGCTCAGCAGAACGAAGAACCCACCTTGTATATGCCATGTAGTTCAAAGCAGACGAACCGCCGAGTATTTTTCCCCGAGCGATCGGGATTCTGCGGTTATTGGCCAGAGCTTGGGGCTTGGTAAGGAACAACCAGTCATAGTCGGGGTCTGCTCGGCGTCAGAGAGGAGTATGATATGGGACAGCTTGTGGACTAACTATTCAATGGCTTCCCGATCATCCCTTGCAGATTATCAAGTTCTTACGAAGACACGAGGAAATCATGGTAGATATACCTGGCACAAGAATCATTTCATCATCCTTCCTCAGTCCAGCTTCGATAACACCAACCGTCACTTGCAGGTCTGCGGAAAGCCTAGACACTTGCTCAGCATGTATCGCATAGTAAAGAAACCACGAAAAGACCTACAACGATGCTAAAGCTAAACCGGTGGTTCCACCCCCTAGAGATTGCCTGTATGTATGCAATGTCGACAAAAATGACCCAGCCACGTACCAATGACAATATAATCAAATGTTTGTTGTGCGAATGCAGCAGCAGCGTCCATGATGCAAGGTACAAGGGAAAAAAAGAGAAGCGGACATTGACAGGCTAGAAACTTATACCGCCCGTGGATATGTGATGAACCCTTCAGAGTCGAGGGATCGTGTTCCGTGATCGTCTGATGCACACTGACACGCTCCCGAGTAAGTACGACCCAAAACCATGGGCGAGTTTATTCTGATACGTGTGAAAGATTGCTACGACTAGTTCACCCTTGAGAAAGTTTTCGCATGCGATTCACATGGTGATAGACCCAAATGTAACGTTGGTCGTAGTAGACTGAGTTTGACAGCTGTGGCAGTGACTTGGATATGATCTGTTTAGTCACTCGTTTCAGACAATCCAACTCCAATGCAAAGTGACAACTCAGGTAGCTCATTCATATCTCTATTCAGATCGTCTCTACTGACGGAAATCGCACAGAATACAAGGAGGCCTTTGCGCTCTTTGACAAGCGAGGTACGGGCGCCGTCCCGAGAGAAACACTGGGCGATCTGCTCCGCGCACTGGGTCAAAACCCAACTCAAGCCGAGGTCGCAGACATCGTTGCCTCTGCGCCGCGAGAGGTGGACTTCAAGGCCTTCTTGACGATCCTCAATCGACCGGATGGATTCAAGCCTGCAGGCACGCCAGGTGAGCTCTTATTAAAGTACCTGAGCAAGCCCTGACGACGACGGTGGTTATGCAGAGGAGTTCATTCGTGGATTCCAGGTGTTTGATAAGGAGGGGAACGGGTTCATTGGCGCCGGAGAACTCAGATACGTGCTCACTCAGCTTGGGGAGAAGATGTCGGACGAGGAGGTGGATGAACTACTCAAGGGGGTCCAGATCGGAAGGTACGCCATCATGTGGCTTCATTTTGCTGTTTTGACACCCCATGCAGTGATGGAAATGTCAACTATGAATCCTTTGTGCGCACAATCCTGAGCCAATAGTGCCACCAAATTGGCACGTTGTCCTTCAAAACTACGAACAAGATGACCCTAGCCTGTTGTTCATTCCACTTTTACAAGTTCGCACATGCCCGCCAAGAATATATGCGACTCGGACCACACTCGGAGCGCAATCATGGTAATATTATCTCGACTTTGAGATCGCGTCAAACAAATGAAAGATAGCAAGCGACATTGTTGAATTACGTCGCAAGTGTCTGCGCCCGTTGAGGGCACCACGACAAACTTCAAATCATAGCACGCGCATGCAACGAGGAGTGCGATGCCGACTACAATAAACACAATCATACAACTCAGATTGACATCTTGCTGTCGTCTAATTGGTGGAGCTTGTCGCAAACAGGGGGCTCGACACCCTCTCCATCAGGCAGCTACCCTGAACTCGAGCACCGCAGACTCGGCAAGGTCATACACCTTCTCCAAGCGCAGGCCCGCTGCAGATCTGCCAAAGGTGCATCGTTAGCAATGCTATAGGAACGAGCCATGTCAATGCGGGACCAGTAACCCACCCTAATGCAATGGAGTCGTCCAGCGTCCTTTCCTTTGCGTTGTGTATAAGCCACATGTTCATATCTTGTTGATAATTCCGGTTGTTCCCGTTCCCAAAGTTCGAGAGCAATGGTTCGGGTGCAACGTCTGCACCATACGAATTCGCCTTGGAATCACAGCTGGCAGGGGTCAAGACGATGTCATCTATCGTAGAATGTTAGACATGTCAAGCGGAACAGCAAACCGATGTAAAAGGCGTACGAATAAGCAACCGACTGTGAAGACCCATGGCATTTTTCATGTTCCTCAGGATGATCGCAGCTTCAGCGTCAGGCCAGTCGTGGATGATGTTACGGAGCTAATGGCGATTGAAATCAGGGATCAGTGACTGACACAAGTAAAATCAAGGCAACAGACGCTCACGTAGTACACATCTTGGCCCTGGGCGGGACTTTCTTCAAAGAAGTTGAGAGTAGCAAATGTGACCTGGTTCCTTTGCAATACCTCGGGCGCGTCCTTGGCCCAGGCCTATGGGATACAACAAGTAAGCCCTACATAGTCCTCGCGGGGAGGCGACAATCGTCCTGTGATGCACAGACGAAAATGAATCCTCACATCTTTGGCCTGGACCAGAACTTCAGGTAGATCTTGATCGATGATCTTGAGATGCGGGTATTTTTTCGCAAGAGGGATGGAGAATGTCCCAACACTGGCGCCAACATCGCACACCGTCTTCACTTCATCCCATGGATAATCTACAATAATGGTGTTGATCGTCAAGAAGAAACCAAGGGACCGTTCCGCTTACGGTGCAAAACGGAGAGAGCGCCCATGACGCGGCCGAGACCTATCATAGCACGATGATAGTTCTACTCAAGAGTATGAGACACTGATCCACACAATTTGGAGGAAATTCATACTTCGCGTTTCTCGGCCTAGATTCATGATGTCAGTGAGAGGGTTCCGCGGGCATAAGAGGAAATGACGCACGTCTTGCTTCATCCAATCAAAGAAGCTGCCCTTGAAGCCCTTCTTTTCGAGTGCATAGATGAGGGGTGCCTTGTCCGGATGATAACTTGCCGCCCAATCCGGTTCTGTCATCGTCTCATACAATACTCCTGCACCTTGGGAAACATCCTCTGCCTCGATATTCGAGAGAGCAGAGACATCGCAGCTCGCGAGCGTAATAAGCGAGATACGGTTGTTTGCAAATACGTTGGGTTCGACTAGGGTTCAAAATTAGTTACCGATAGAGCTACGTCAATGAAAGACGAGCTCTACCTTCCGTGAAACATCCTTTGGTGGCAAGAAGACGAAGAACGCGAGTGAGCTTCCCCTTCTCCAAGTTAACTAGCCTGGACAGCTCCTCGACGTGAAGGCCTTTTGGATAGTTGACTAGCGTATCTGCGACCTTGGCGCGAATGACGACGCGGATACATGCCCATTCAAAAGTCATTGCCAGCTTAAATGACGTAAAGTCATTTAGTCATATGATCCCCCCTTGCTCATTGTACAACTCACATTTTGAAGTGTATGTTGAGGCGGTGCCAACGATGCACATAACTGTTGGCAGGCACCCTCGAGTAGCCTCACAGCTTTCTTGAGTGCAACAGTATCATTTGCAAAGTCGATGGGGTGGTGTTCCTTGGAATGGATTGTAGGGACTTCGTTACTGCCCTTCTTGTACTCGGCGATGGCTTGGCGGGCGGAGGTGTTGATAATTTCCAGAAGAGCTTCGAGTTGGGCTTCACCTGACATGGTTAATACAAACAAAGAGGTATAAGTGGGAGGGGGGAAAATGCAGATGGCCCAGGTGCAGTGATATTTAAACAGTAGGCCCCAGTCAGACAAACTCCCTCGGATGGCGGACCGTGGGCAGTCAGATACAAGGCGCGAAACGGGCGGTATAGCAGTAAATTCCAGCCCATGAGAAGATCTAAAAGGGACGAGACATTCTGCTGTTTAATTGTGGTGAGGTGACAAAAATGGATTTAAAACTTCATGATATCGAACCCGAGTTTTCCACCATGAGACATGGGAATAACCACTAGTGTGTAACTCGTCCTGATTCATCACTTTCGTCTCACAGGAAACAACTGCATGTGAGTGGGAGGATGCTAAATCTGTTTTTAAAATTACCATCGCTCATCAATTTGTGGGCTCTCCAGTTTCCCCCGGTCGCAGGACTACATAGGAAGCCCCGTATTGTGCAGACATTGTAGATCAGATCAAGACGAGGGCGCAACAAAAGGTGTGACCTCATGGCGCGTGCCACTGCGTGGTGTGCATTGTATGATACTGGTTGGTAGTATTTGAACAGTGATGTAAACAAAATTGATCGCGCTCCCAGTGGGCGGGCGGACGATTAAGGTACTGATTCGGATGACCGAGTAATGGTGGGGTATGGGTAGCGGCGGGGGGTAAGGTGAGGTCACCTCAAGAATCTAGCTCTCCAAAGATATGGGTCAGAACACACTCGAAGAGCGATGTGAGTTGGTGTCAGCCTGTTGACTGGAGCGGGTCCAACCGTAGGGATGAACGTGCCTCTTAGGCAATGGGTGAGCTAGATAACGTCCCGTCGTTCCTGCGTGGGCGCGCTAAAACCTCTCCGCGGTCGCGTCTGGCAGAATTTATCGCATGAAGAAGAGCTGTGTGGCCCTTCTCCGCCTGCGGGCATGCAACAAGAAATTTCGCTTCGTCAGAATCATACCTGCAGTGCGTCAGCGGCGAAAATTGAGTATGAGTCAGTGAGTTGGCATGAAGTCTCAAGCTGAAACAGGTAACATACATGTTGAGAAATTTGAGCGCTATAACCGACCGCTCGTGGTACTTGACGGCGAAGATGCGGTTGTTACCTTGGAGCCAAGTTGGGGGCTATTGGCTCAGTGGCGTGTCGAGGCTGGCAAGCCACGGGTCTCTACTGACCCAGTCCTTCATAGTGTCCCTCCAGGACTCACTTTTGGGACGACGTGTCCTATCGGGACAGAGGACTGGAACATTAGGGATGACGAGACCGTGCACTGGTATTGAAATGCAGTGTTGTGTCGCTTGTTACCACTCGGGGCTAAAATTTATCGGCGGGGCGCGCCTTGAACCTGTACCACCACCTGCCTGGGATTTTCCCACGGTTCAGGCTGGCATACGGTAGTAGGGAAATTTTCACCACTGCTACGCACAACGGGCCTTAGAGCCTGGAGCCTTGCGGTGAACCCTCACAGGTGGCGCGCCCCAAGAGGGCACCTTGGACTCGCACCACCACCTCGGGGAGTCCACCCAATGGGACCGGGCTACAGCTTGGGAGGGTCGCATCCAACCGGACGCGATAGACACCATCTAGCCACACATCACTATAAAAAACAACCCCTGTGCCTACCTTACTTGTGATCAACCGTACAGTGAATAACATAACCTGCACCCCCCCTCTCCACTGGAGATCATCACATGAATAAAAACCCCATTCTATTCCACCCCAGAGCACCAGAGTGACACTGGAACTAACAGAAAACTAACAGCGAGTGAAAACTGCCCTCGACGGAGAGGAAGGGACAGAAGCTCGACTGAAACCTCGTCGTCATCCTGGGGAAATGATGACCAACTGTGTAACGATGGCGGTATTAGTCAGCGGTGGCAGTGAAGAGGAAAGCATAGAGATCACGCTATCAGGCACGGACTCAGTCTATTGCTGTATCAGGGTTCATGGGCGGCTACAGGATCGAATAAATGTGACAGACCACACAAACAGGGAACGGCGAGTGACTAGTAAAGTGCAAAACGTAAGAGTGCCATTGTATTCGTGGGTGAGTGTCGAAGGAGTGCCGCCTAGGGACTTCTGAGAGTTTTGGCAGTGAAAGACCAAGTAAACTTTGATGAGTTTACTGGCCGTTGTATTCATGGTTTATATACTCATACATGTGTTTGTATCTATTTGGTATAGGGCATAGGGTAGTGATAAGAGAGTATTCTGCCATTGGCTAGAATCTCGTGGAAGGTTATGGAACAGAAGAGAAGCGTACAGCCATGATGCTGTGCGAGAATGGAAGAGTGATCATATGAGATGGATCATATCTGATTGGACAGAAGGTCCGTAGGCTGTGCGTTGTGTGGCAGCCAATTGGATTGAGTTCCGAGCGTAGCCTTGGCATGAGGTGGACACGTGTTAGTCACGTGACCTAAAAGGTAAGGAAGTAAGAGAAATCATAAGTGTTCGAATGTATGGGGTTTTGTTCATAAGTGTTGAAGAAGATAGGGGTCACGGGTGCGTTTGTAACAATAAATACTGGGCCATCATTGTTTGTATTTCCCAGCTCCTTTCGAACAGAGGTTGAGTGAAAACCGAACTTGTTAGGACTCTTCTCTTGTGTGACTACCCATCACATCTTTTTTTTGGACTACTCTCTTCTTACTCTTTTATCTCCTTGCTGAATCTATGGTCCTAGCAGTTTGGCCAACTGCGATGCATCCGACATTCAGCAGGAAACTATCACCAACCATTTCACTGATATCTTGACCATGCACCGCTATGCAATCCGAAGTCGCGCTCCTATGCTACCCAAGACCATGCATGTTGTTACAAATGCGTCTCTTGCCCCTATCTTCTTCCAAACCTATGCTTCAACAAACGCACAAGTCTTCAATGAACCGGCCCTCATGCAGTTCTAGGACAAGTGCTTACATAACCAAGCCTCATGCTAAGGCTGTTCTCGGAACTTGTTCCTATTGGCTGCCACATTTGCACAGCTAATAACAGCATCTATTTAATATGTATCACAGATCTGATCGTGGTTAGAAGCAGTACACATTTCCATCAAGGAACGCCCCTCTGCCACATCAATTATGACATACCTCATTGTTACCTGACGCATCAGCATCAAGGTACCAACCCCTATGATCAGTCATCCATCATTCCTTATCGTCCAATGGGATTAATAGTAGGAATGGTACGACACTTATATAATTATTACATAGCCACACATGTACTCGTATATAAATCATGCAATCAGCACCAGAGTAAACCATCAAAGTTTACTTGGTTCTTACACCTCATTCACTTGCCTCTTGAGCATCTTTCTTGTTACACATTCCACTTTACATTCGCTCAACGCTTTTGAGTGTCTGTTTCAGAGAGTACAAAAGTAACGATGTAGGTTTATATAATGTCAGGAGATGGGCATGGACCATAACCTGATATATCCGAGACAGTACAAATGGTGAGTCATAGTGACGAAGAGCGGAAGTGTGAGTCAAAGGCTATGAGTCAAGATGTGAAAGAAATGGAAGGTGACATGAAGGAAATGACATAGAGTATGCGTCCATCGGATCGGTGGAATTAAAGTGAGTCAATGAGGATGGCGTAAGCAGGACTCGTACAGCATGCGCGTAGGCCAGAAGGCAGTGTCTATAGTTACAAGCGGTAGTGAAGAAACAGGAGAAAGACAAGGAAAGAAAGAAAACGTAACATTACCCCCCTACTAGCGTCGAGCTACTAGTGAAGACTTAACTTAGAGACTCCAAGTGTAAGCTCCTGGACTGCCAGTGATATTGGCATAACTGACATCGTCGATGGGGTCATCAACGGGGGAGGGGGACCGCGACTCAAAGTCCGATCCATGAGAACGACGGGAGGAGGACGAGGATGAGGAAGGAGGACTAGGGGTGGGGGAACAGTAACCCTGAGGGCATTGGTTGGGGCGATGGCCGGGGGCCCAACAAAGGCATCATCCGCATTGAAAGGCGGGACAATCGATCTGAAAGTGACCGAGGTGGCGGCAGGAGTAGCAAGCCTGTTGGTAACGGGGGTGGGACAGGTTGAGGTGATTGGTATGTCGGCGACCAGTCCACAACTGTTCCTGTTGTTCCACGACACGTTCCTCTTCCGAATTAAGGGGGGAGGAAGAGGCGGATGGAGTGGAGACGGGGCATGGAGGGGAGATACAGTTGGTGAGGGGTAGGATAGGGTAGGGGATTAGGCGTTGTTGCGCCATTTTGATGAGGTATCATTCTAGGTCCTCAAGGAAATCGGTCATCTCGAGTTGATGCATAGTCTCGAGGAGGTGCTCGCGGGTTTTGTTCCGAATGGAATGGAGGTTGGAAGCGAGGAGGGGTCCCTGTTGGGTGGATATGAGGGAGCATGTGCGTGCAGCCGGCATAAGCTGTTCATTTTGAACGTAGGCTTGGTAGAGGGAACATCAGCAAAACCCGGTTTTTGTCATAGCACTCATAGTGCTCATAGTAACTCATAGTGACTCATAGTACTCATAGTGGCCATAGTGCTCATAGTGTATGACAGACTAGATATGGACTTTTCTTTTATCATAGTATTTATAGTGTTCATAGTGTTCATGGTGGTCATAGTAGTCATGGTAGTCATAGTGGTCATAGTGTATCATAGTGTATCAAAAAGTGAACAAAAGTACCACTAAAAGTGTAGCTAAAAGTGTACTAAAAGTGTACTACAAGTGTACCAAAAAGCGAAAAAAGTGTAGCTAAAAGTGTACTAA